>JAFCGX010000510.1:0-132770 GCA_019023105.1 Diglossa brunneiventris | reverse complement strand
TGTCTTGAGTGTACGGTGAGCCCTCTCTACAATGGATTGCCCTGTTGGTGAGTGGGGAATGCCAGTGGTGTGTTTCACTCCCCATTGATCTAGGAACTGTTTGAAATTTTTGGAGGTGTAAGTAGGACCATTATCTGTTTTGATGGCTTGAGGGATGCCTAGTGTGGAAAACACTAGAAGGAAGTGTTTGGCAACATCTTTGGCCTTTTCTCCTGAGTGGGCAGATGTGAATACAGCCCCAGAGAAAGTATCTATAGACACGTGAATGTATTTTTGTCTCCCAAAAGGTGCATAGTGCGTGACATCTCTTTGCCAGAGCTGTAAACTTTCGAGGCCTCAGGGGTTAACCCCAGCCCCCATAGAGGGCAATGCAAATTCTTGGCAATTGGGGCAGGAGCCCACGATTGCTCTTGCTTGTTCCCTTGAGATTTTAAACATCCGGACAAGGGCTGGCACATTTTGGTGGAAAAACTGACGGCTTAGTTTGGCCTGATTGAAAATGTCTGGTAGGGTGGTCTGCACTGCCATGGCTAGGAGATCTGCTCTCCCGGTAGCCTTCAGCAACTGGTCCTGGGAGGTCAGTGTGTGACCTCACGTGCATAATGTGATATGGTTGCTCTGGGTGGGAGAGGAGGTATGTTAATTTTGAAAGCAATCTATATAGATCTGGATTTGGGACTTCCTTTAACAAAGAATGTTCTGCTCTTTCAGCTATCCCAGCAACATAGGCCAAATCAGTAACCAGATTCAAGGGCTGTTTGAACTTTTCAAAGGCTCTGACAACACCTGCTAATTCTGTGATTTGTGGGGATCTCTGAACAATTTGGACATCAGACTCCCACTCCTGAGTATCAGGATTTTTCCATGTCATAACTGACTTGTGGGATTTTCCAGAACCATCAGTAAAAACAGTGCCTTTAAAGGAGTTCTACTTTTTAATTATTTTGGGACCAAAGTAAAACACTCACTAAATAGTTTATGTTTCTGCAAATGGATAGAGATTTGGCCTGGGTAGCTGTCAAGAGCAAACTGGAGGTGTTCATTGGTCTGGAGCAGAGCTTCCAGCTCACCTGATTTCACTGGGAGACTCACACCCTGCTAAGGTTTTGAGGCGTGATCTGACTTTTATGATGAGCTGAGCCATCAGCTCCTGGGGTGTAGTAATAGTCTTATGTGGTTGATGTGATTGGAACATCCACTCTATAAATAACAGCTGATCTTTCAGAGTGGGGTCCCACTGGAAAATGAGACCATGAAACCTTGGTGCCTTACCCAAAATGGCAAATTGGAAGGGCAGGGTGGGATCAGTGCAGCGGGCTTGTCTCATGGACAGTGCTTCTGATACCTTTTGGATTGCTACCTGGGCTTCTGGCGTGATTGTCTGTGGTGAATTGAGGTCATTGCAGCCTCGCAGGAGGTTGAAGAGGGGTGCGAGGTCCTTGGTTGTGATCCCCAGCAGTGAACGAACCCAGTTGATGGTCTCACATAGCTGATGTAGGTCCCTCAGAATTCTTGGGTTGTCCTTGATGGTGAGCTGCTGGGGTACGATGGTCCTTTTGCTGATCCAGAGTCCTAGGTAAGTCCACGGGCAGGTCCATTGAATCTTCTCAGCGGCAATTTCAAATTCTGCTCTTTCGATGGCCTGAATAGTCTTTTTGAGAACAGTCTCTAGATAATAGTCAGTCTCAGTGCAAATTAGAATATCATCCATGTAATGAAAAATTATTGCATCAGGGAACTTTTCCCGAATGGGTTAGAGCACGTGGGCACCAAACATTTGACAAATAGCAGGGGAATTTTTCATGCCTTGAGGAAGAGTTGTCCACTGATACCTTTTAAGAGAATCTTGTCTGTTAATTGATGGTACAGAAAATGTGAACCTTGGGGCATCTCTGGGATGGAGCGGGATGTTAAAAAAGCAATCTCTGATATCAATGACTGCTAATTTCCAATCTCGGGGAAACATTGAGGGTGAGGGTAGGCTGGGCTGCAGAGGGCCTATGTCCTCAATGACCTCATTGATCTTTCTGAGGTCTTGTAGGAGCCTCCACTTGTCTTTGCCTGGTTTATGAATGACAAAGACAGGGGTATTACAAGGGCTAATGGATGGTACTATGTGGCCCTTGGACAGTTGCTCTTCCACTAGGGATTTGAGCACCTTAAGCTTTTCATTTGAGAGGGGCCACTGATCAACCCACACTGGTTCATCAGTTTTCCAGGTGAGCGGTGTGGTGGGGCGCTCGGCATTTAGTGGCCCCGACAAAAAATCCTGTGGTGGTGAGGGGATTTCTAGCCTTGCTCCCCATTGGGACAGGAGGTCTCTGCCCCATGAGGTGATGGGTGCCCTTACCACAAAAAGTCTCACTGTGGCTACCTGACCCTCAGGTCCTTGGATAAGGATTGTGCGTTTGCATTGCATGGAGGTGGCAGCTCCTCCAATCCCAGAGATAACTCCATTGGCTGGCACTAGCTCCCAGCCCTGTGGCCACTTGGAGCAGGAAATGATGGTCACGTCTGCTCCCGTGTCTGCTACACCTGGAAGAAAAACTTTGTCCCCTTTGTTAAACAACCCGCACTCCATAATAGGTCTGTCCGAGCCCACAGTCCCAGCCCGTAAGACTGTAGGGTTTTCTGGTGAAATGTCAGTCCAGGTAGGCAGGAGGAAGGCTTGGGAGATGGGTGTACCCTTAGACAAATACCAAGGTGGGTGAACACATGAGACAGTCACAGTAATTTCATCCCTTGGCCCCACAGCTTGGACTTCTGGTAATACTTGCAAATAGTCTGGTCCAATACTAGAGTCCCCTATGATTAAAATGTTCCTTGGTTCATCAGAGGTTCCAAATTTACCAGTCGGAATTTTGTAGATCACCTTATCCTCAAGCTGGATGGAAAGGGCACTTACCAGCATGCGTCGTGTACCTGCCTGAACGTATTGGTAGACCTCGGAGAGTTGGAGCTGTTCCTTAGCATCACAGACGGTCTCTCGGTGCTCAGGCTTTCCGGGATGGTGGGGAAAGGGGTACGGAAACACTTGGTATTTGGTGTCATCACGCCGTCCTGCCATGCGCTTCGTGGGAAGTTTCCCTGATGCTGCTGTTGAGAGGGCTGATGCTGGATCTGCTCGTGATACTGAAACTGGGGACAGTGTTTAAAATGTTCTTTACAGTCTAGGCATGCAGTGGAGGGACAACCAGTGGAGGGGTGTCTCTGCACAAAATTCTTGTCACATTCTACCTTGAGGTGACCAAGTTCATTACACTTATAGCACCTCATGGTTTGTTTTGTACTACAAAGGTTTCAGCTACACCTTTACTGACAGCCATGGCTACTATATGTTCAGTGGTTGTGAGGCAGGAACAGGCTTCCACCATTTGGTGAATGGTGGGTTCAGGGTCTGGAGGGAGTGCCCTTATGATTTTTTTGCAATTTTCATTTGCATTGGATACTGCTAGTTTATTGAGCAGCTCCTATTTAGCCTTTGGGCGATCGACCTGCTTATCAATAGTATCTTTTAATCTGTCAATGAATTTAATATATGGTTCATCAGTGCTTTGGCGAATGTCAGCAAAACTTAATTGTGGGGTAGTACCATCAGGTGTTTGGAATAAAGCATTCCGGGCAGCACTTTTAATGTCCTCTAAAACAGCTTTGGATAAATTTTGGGCTTGCGCTTGTGGGTTTTAATATTCTCCTTCCTGGCTCAAGTGCTCTACAGTGAGATAAGTTCAGCTAGCCTCCGATTGGTAATTTTTTACTAATGTTTTTGTCGCAGACATCTCTTTGTGAAAAATCTTTCTTTAGGATTTTTCCTTCTGAGAAGCTGTGGCCTCAGCACCAGACATAAACAATAGGTTATCTGCTGCTGTGGAATGCAACAGGGTGATCCGTGATTGGTCTCGTGTGGATGTTTTGGTTCAGTGACCACTCACGGCAGAGCTGGGTCTCGCTCTCTGCGGGGCCAGCTGCCTTTGTTATCATTCTTCTTTTTTTCCTATTCTTAGCTTAGCAGCTTCTGGAAGCCTTCCTTTATTTTTCTTTTTAGTATAGTTATAATATATGTATATATCATAAAATAATAAATCAAACCTTCTAATCATGGAGTCAACATTCTCGTCTCTTCCCTCAATCAAGAACCCTTGTGACCACCGTCACATGTTTTTGTTTTTTCCAAATTGATTCCCACAGAAGTAGCTCTGTAGGTGATAGAAGGAGGGACATAACATGCCAGAGGTCATGGGGGACAAGCACATGAGTAGAGAAGGTAACCTGTATAAGATTTTTGAAATATGGGGAATATCGGCCAAAATCTTTGGAAATACGGCAGATTTCTCTGAGTTCAGTATAAGGAACAGTTTTCTATTTTGGGGGGCACCTCCTTTTGTAGTTAACTGGGGCAGCAAGGACATTTATTTTTTCAGTGAACTCCCAGTTCTTATCCAAAGTGGCTTCTCTTTTGATTTGAACCCAGGGATCCTCAAATTCACTGTCTGAATCTGAGGAATCACTGTCATCTGAGGTAGAGGCAGATGTCCTAGAATTGGCATCAGAGCTCCAGCCGGGATACACTTCATGCTTGGAGCCTTTGGTGTGTGAACGGGAGGGTTTTTTCTGATCAGCTTCCCTCCCAGTAGGGTGTGGGGGGAGAACTGGGGGAGCAACTGTGGGACACAGTGGATGGGGGGGAAGGACCAGGAGGGGGAGTCCCACAGGGGATGGGGGGAAAGTGAATCCCCGCTGCAGGGACAGCTGGTGTGAGTGGGTAGGCAGGGGCGGAGGGGGCTACTGCCAGGGGGACTCCGGGAATCAGGGTAGGGGGAACACCAGGAGCTGGGGCAGAGGGTGACACCCAGAGATACGAGGAGAAAACCCAGGGCTGCAGGAGAAAAGGGAATCCCCGCTGCCGAAACAGCGGGTGAAGCAGGGGCGGGGGCCGCAGCTGTGGCATTCACATTCTCTGAAAAAATCCCTTTGCCCAGGATTTTTCTCCTGGGAAGATGAGAAGCCTCAGAGAAAAGGAAAACAAATCTTATCTCATTTGCTTCTCCTGTGTTTTGCTCGTCTGGAATGTGTTTGGAGATTGTTTACCCACAGGTGATTGTTTCATTGGTCTCCAGTGTGAGTTGTTTTGACTCATTGGCCAATTGGGGCCAAGCTGTGTCGATACTCTGGAAAGAGTCACGAATTTTCATTATTATCTTTTTAGCATTCTGTAAGTATCCTTTCTGTATTCTTTAGTATAGTATAGTATAGTATAGTATAGTATAGTATAGTATAGTATAGTATAGTATTCTTTAATATAATGGAGCATTATAAAGTAATAAATTAGCCTTCTGAGAACATGGAGTCAGATGCATCATTCCTGCCTTCGTCCTGGTTTGAAAAGGAGGCGAGTTTTTTGGGATGCTGTGGTCAAACCAATTGGTACTCAGATTTGAATATTGGCACCTGGTGTGGCCACTGAGGATATGGATATGCCTCTGAGAACACAGGGGGTTAAAAGCAGAGAACTCTCAGGGGGAAACTCTCTTGGTTCTGGTTGGTGAAAGAGGTCAGACCTCCCCTGCCCAGCTGCGGGCTGGGTGGGGGAGGGGAAGCCATGCGGCCAGAGTGAGGTAGGCCGGAACCTTGGACAGAGAAGGGAGGTGAAAGCCCCTGCAGGATGTAAGGGTGGAGAAACACTGAGAGGCATCAGGCAGCCCCCCTCCCCTCCGGGAGAGAGAGAGAGAGAGAGCCTGTGCCTGTGCTTGTGCCACCTTGAAATTTGATATCATGTGCTGGCAGCACAGCCGACCGAGAAGGAGAAGGGGAGGGGGGTGCAGCGGGGGCATGGCGAGAAGGTGCCCGGCAGGGCAGTCGTGGGAGTTCTGGGCAGGCAGAGCCTGAGATTTTAACCCTTTTCTTGAATGACGGAAACCTTACAAATACTGATCTTCCTGGATCTGAATGAGAAGAGAGATAGAGATGAAATAGGAGGAAATGGGCAAGTGTGATGAAAGTTCGTGCAAGTGAAAGATGTCAGAAGAGTTGAGAAGAATCCTAGGTGGGAGGAGATGATGGAGTGGCCTTTGGCTGGACTTTTCTTGTATAGCCATGGACAGAACCATATTTTTTTCCCTGTGACACAGAGACTGCATTTAGGGGGAGGCAATGGCTTGGAGCCAAGAGAGTGCAGTGATGTTATGTGAAGGAGTGGCGTGAACAGAGACGACAGGTGAGGAGGGTGGTATTGCCCTCAATCTTCAGTGAAGAAGAAGATCTCTGTTCTCGAGACCCCCCGGTCCCAGGGGGTGAATTTGGGGGGTACTGGTATCCCGAAAGTGAGAGACTGTTGCTTTTTTGGAACTGGGCAAAGCATCCTTAAAAGGAGAACCCTAGAAGCAGCTCTTGTCCATGTGCAGTGGTGAGAGCACTGTACAAGGAAGAAAGATGGCACGATGGCAAATGTTCTCCCGGCGGTGCCACGTGTGTCATGGAAACACAAGAGGTTTCAACTGTGTTTCCTGGGGAAGCCTATGGTACAAGAGGGACTCCTCTCTTCTTGATGAACTGAGAGTTGATTATTGGAAGGGTGGTGATGAACTGAGCGTTGATTATCTGAGGGGTGGTAACTGGATTGAGAATCCAAGGTTTTGTCTCACTGTGTTTTGTTGGAAATTAGAGGGAGGAGGAGGAATGTTTTTAGAAGATTTTCCTTCTGAATTCTGTGTGTTTCTTTTATATATTGTAAGTTAATAAAGTTTTTGTTTTGTTTTGTTTTTTTATTCCTAAGTTGGAGCCTGCTTTGCTCTATTTCTGGTCATACCTCACAGCAGACAATAGGGAGAATATATTTTCATGGGGGCACTGGCATTGCGCCAGCATCAAACCATGACATTTCTCTGGAGCAAATACAATACGCAGCCACACGCTACTACAGTGAATGAGGTAGGAACTGAGGTTGGCTTGAGGAGTCAAGTGTTTAAAAACATTATTGTCCTTTGGAAAGAGGTGGGCTCTCCATACACCTAAAAGTGAATAGATTTTGCTGTAAAACTGCAAAACTTGGTGCAATGCACAGACTATGTTCTTGGTAATCTAGGTGTATTTGATAAGGCAAAATTAAAAAAAATACTTTTTACACCTTCTTGATCATCATGCTTAGTAGACTACTATGGGACATCAGTTCACATGGGCATAAGTTAATGAGGTAAAAATTACTGAAGCAAAGAAATAAGATTTTTACATTACCTTGGTGTGTTGCACAGAGAATAGCTATCTAATGAATTGTATCACACCTTAAGAATTGTATTTGGTTTGTGTGGCAAGGTTCTGGTGAGGAGGCTACAGGTGTGTGGCTTCTGTGAGAAGCTGCCAGAAGCCAATTCCAGCTGGCTCCAGGATGGACACACCACTGGCCAAGGCCAAGCCAATCAGAAATGTTAGTAATGCTTCTGCGATAACAAAATTAAGAAGGAGAAAAAAAGTTATTGCACAAAAGCAATAGCAGCCAGAGAAGAAAGTAGTGAGAATGTGTGAAAGAAAAAACTCTTCAGACACCAAGGTCAGTGGAGAAGGAGGGGCAGGAGGCGGTCCAGGCACCAGGGCTGAGATTCCCCTGTAGCCTGTGGTGGAGACCATGGTGAGGCAGCTGTGCCCTTGTGGCCCATGAAGGACCACAGGGGTGCAGAGATCCACCTGCAGCCCGTGGAGGAGACCTGTTTCAGTACCTTACTGTTGCCTTTTCCTTAACTTGGAAATGAAACTTGAGATAATTTTAGAAATGAGGTAATATAAAAGGGGATCTTCATTTGAAGGCCTTCAGAGGCAATTATAGAAAGATGTCCACAAAAGCTCACCCCCCCCCAGGGGTGAGTACATTTTTATAGGTTTTAGGAAATTAGCATAATTGATAAAGAGCACTGATTAGGAGGAAAAGTGGTGATGCAGTTCCCTCCCAGGTCAAACCCTTTCTCTGGAGCCCCCCTTTCAGCACTAGTTGTACTTTGTCTATGAAAATGTATCTCAAAGAGTTGTTCTCGGCCTTGGTTCCTAGGAAGAATCAAGATAGCATGGAGCCTTGTACCTCCCAGGGCTTGGAGCTCTGGAATTTGTTCTGTCTTTTTGCTTAGGGAAAGGCCATGGAAAAGTACTGGGAAAACTAGCCACTAATACAATAGGTGACAGAGTTACAAATATACGTGTGAAGAATACAGAGAACACAGAAAAAAGGCAAAACCCAAAAGGCATCATCACCAATCTCACAGTAAAGAATTTCTTTGTAATATCTTATCTAAACCTACTGTCAGTTTAAAGCCATTACCTCTTGTCCTGTCACTACATGCCCTTGTAAAAACTCCCTCTCTAGCTTTCCTGTAGGCTCACTTCAGCTACTGAAAGGCTGCAATAAATGTGTCCCCAGATTCTTCTTCAGGCTCAACAACCACAACTCCCTCAGCCTTTCCTCATAAGACAGGTGCTCTGTCCCTCTCACCATCCTCATGGCACTGCTCTGGACTCACTTCAACAGGTCTATGTCCGTCTTATGCAGAGGACTCCAGACCTGGATGCAGTATTCCTGATGTAGTCTCAGGAGAGCCGAGTAGAGGGGCAGAATCACCTCCCTTGACCTGCTGGACCCGCTGGCCACTCTCCTTTTGATGTAGCCCAGGATACAGTTGGCTTTCTGGGCTGCCAGGGCATATGGGTGGCTCATGTCCAACCCCTCACCTACCAGCCCCCTCAAGTCCTTCTCAGCAGGGCTGCCCTTGATCTGTTCATCCCCCAGCCTGGATTGATACTGGGGGTTGCCTCAAACCAGGTGCAGAACTTTGCATTTGTCCTTGTTGAACCTCATGAGTTTCCTGTGGGTGTACTTCTCAAGCTCTTCCAGGTCCCTCTAAATGGCATTCCATCCTACAGGTATATCAACTGCACCACTCAGCTTGGTGTCATCTCCAGATTTGCTGAGAGTGCATTCGAAACCTTTGTCTATGTCAAACAAAGAAATAACACTGGTCTCAATACAGAGCCCTGAAGGACACCATTTGTTAGAGATGTCCATTGGCACTCTGAGCCATTGACCACTACCCTCTGGATGTCACTGTCCAACCACTTTCTTATCCATCTAACAGTCTACCCATCAAATCCATCTCTCTCCAATTTAAAGAGAAGGATATTGTGGGGGACTGAGACTGTGACAAAGATTTTACAGAAGCCCATATAAATGACATCTGTAGCCCTTCCCTTGTCCACTGATGTAGTCACTCTATCATAGAAGTCAACAGGTTGGTCAGGCAGGACTTGGGATGGGTGCAATGTTTCCCTTTTTCCAGTCACCTGGGACTTCACCTGACTGCCATGACTTTTCAAATATCATGGAGAATGGCTTGACAAACTGAAAGACAACGCAGTCATTGGTCACAGCCAGCATGGGTTCATGAGGGGAAAGACCTACTTGTGAAACTTAATTTCCTTTTATGACAAGGTTGTTGCAGGTGCAGTGGAAGCTTCAGACAAAGCTTATTAAAGAAGCCCTTCTGCTGAGTCACGAGCTGCTGAGAAGACCCCCTCACTTTCTAAACTCTTTCTCAGAGAGAGGAGTCTAGAGGCAGCTGGATCTTAGCCTCACTGTCAATGGTTTTTCAGCTTTGTCCTGAAAGTTTTATTAATGGCAAATCAGATATATTTATAAAAGTTGAATTATTTATTAAGACAAATGAACAGTCAGAAGATCTTAACCAGAATTACTTACTACACAGTATAAAAGCTAAAAGCACTAGTTGACTATAACATAAAATGGCTAAGTGCACTATATTAAAGCAATAACATTAAAGCAATTCTATACTAAAGCCAGCAAGAGAAACATTAATTAGCAGTTTTGATGTATCTCAATGTCGTGGGTTTACAGGAAATAGGTTTTCTGGGAATGGAGTGGCCAGAGGCCAATAGGTGTTCACAGTCTGAAATTGGCACCTGTTTTGACCATGAGGTATTTGGATAGCCTCTGAGAACACAGGGGTTAAAAGCAGCAGAGCTGTCCCCTGGGGAACTTCCTCTTTGGGTTCCGGCTGGGAGACAGGTCAGACCTTCCCCTGCCCAGCTCTGCCGGCTGGGCAGGGGGAGGGGAAGCCATGCAGCCCGGCAGAGGTAGGTCTGACCCCTCAAGATGGAAGGGTGGTGGGGGCACCAGGAAGCATTGGGCAGCTCCCCCAGGAGAGACAGAGAGAGAGAGAAGCCCTGAGAGGATTTGGGCAGCCCCCCCCCCCCCCCAGGAGACAACAGAGAGAAGCCGGCGCTCGGTGCATGGGGCTGTGGCCTTGAAGGCCTGAAGTTGGCAGCATGCCTGGCTTGTGGAGAATGGGGGGGGGAGCACAGAGAAGGAGCCTGGCCGCTTGTAGAAGTTTTTTAACCCCTGTTTGAACAATGAAATCTTGCAGAGCATTGACCTTTTCTGGAGCAGGAAATGGGCAAGTGTGTTGTGAATGTGGGGTTGTGAGAGAACCCCTAGATGGCAAGAGATAAGGAGTGGCTGTTGCTGGACACTTTTTGTCAGCCATGGACAGAACCATGCTTCCATGTGACACAGAGGCTGCATCCAGGGGGAGGCGATGGCTTGGGACCGAGAGGGTTCAGTGTTGGAGACCCCCCGGCCCCAGGGGGTAGAGAAATATGGGGGGACAAAGGATGTCCTGAAGGTGAAACTGTGCCCTTTTTGGGAAGGAGACAAAGCACCCTTAAAAAGGACAACCCTCGAAGCAACTCTGGTCCATGTTCATGTGGTGAGAGCACTGGACATGAAAAGGAAGAGGTCACCATGGCCCAAGAAGGACTTCTCCTCTTGATGGACTGAGGATTGAGTATTTACAGAGTGATGATGGACTGAGAGTTGAAATTTGGGAGATGTATTGGGAGAATCTGGTAGGGGGGAGGAGGAAATGCTTTTGTGAAGTTTTCATTGTCTGTGTCTGTGTGTGTGTGTGTATGTGTCTTGTTTTGTAGTTTAGTTAATAAACCTTTTTTCCCTCTATTCCTAAGCTAGAAGCCTGCTTTGCTTATTCCTGGCCCCATCTCACAGCAGACACCAGGGAAGAAGTGTATTTTCATGGGGCACTGGCATTGTGCCAGTGTCAAACCATGACACTCATCCCACACTGTTTCGTGGAATACGTCTTCCTCTTTCTCTCAATCCCTGGGAAGTGACTGTGAAGATGCATTCCAATTCACAGAAGAAACTCCATGTACTTTGAGAAGTATGTGAAAGAATCTGACTGTATGGAAGTATGCTGAATTTTTTTATAGCATAAAGAAATTGACTGCCAGTCATATGCCTTCAGGGCAGTTTAACAGCTTATCTGTCAAACCTTACTTCAAAGGGACAGATGTGTGTTTGAAGATGGTAAGGCAGGGTGGATTTTTAGCATATTCAGTACCAAAAATTACCACCGGTGCCACCTGTAGCTCACCAGAAACAGTTTGCATTGTTTGTATCTTCTGACTGGATTCCAGGCCAGGAGGACCCTGGGAACTACCAACCCATCAGCATCACCTCTGTGCCTGGGGGTGAGAGTCTGTCCGAATTTTCCCTTATCTGCCTCACGATTGTCATTGGGGGACCACTGAAGAGAAGGCCCCCCCTGTCTGAAATCTCTGGCTCTGAAGGAGAAAGTCACACACCAAAGGCCCTGAGACCGAAAGTACAGTGTTAAAGTTATTGTTTTCACAGGTGTGTTTGCTGTATGCTACACTGAGAAGGAAAGAAGGGGCACCGTGCCCTTTTTTTTTGCAACAATAGCTTTGGAAGCTGTCCCACTCTCGGCTGGCTCGGACTTCTCCTGAGTTTCGGGTGGTCTCCCACAGAAGACCCTCACCTGCTTTACAACCACCGTGACAGACAGACTGAGATGTAAGAAGCCTCTCCATCAAGGACTGAGACAGGAAACCCCCATGTGAAAAAGGCCCCTCTCCTCCTTCCAAGGACTGGGGACTGAAACCCCCAACCTGGGGGAGGTGTGTGTGGGAGGCAAGTTGACCAAAGCGAGATGTTTGCTGCAGGTTGTGACCACTGGACCAAGAAGACAATGGCTCTCGTTTACTGCTGAGAACATGGACTACCTGTTACATCTATTCCTTATTGTACTGTTCCCCCCCCCCCCCCCCCCCCCCCCTCACAATTTTCAATAATAAAAACCTCTGAGTTAGCTAGAGATTTTGAGATCTCCCCGGACGTGGCCTGGTGAGCTTTCGATGGCTGGACCTCGAAGAATAAAAGCAGCACCACGTTTCGGTTAGCTATACCCATCCCCCCTCTTCCTCCCTCTTTTCCTTATCTTCACCTTTTTCCCCGGTTCCTCCTCACCAACGCATTTCTGCTGTGTGGTTATTTCTATAAAACTGCATTTGTTGATTTTTTTTCTGCAAATCCCCTGTGCCTTTGTTGGCTATTTTGCACCTTAAATTCACCGCGTCACCCGTTCACTGGGACGGATCGCAACATAATTGGCGTCACGGACAGGATTCTGGTAGCCAAAGAGATTTGCAGGTTCTGTGTAGTCTGTATCAGGGGAGAGAGAGTCTACTCCGAAAAGGTGTGATTCAAATCTCTCGCAAACTGCACACGCCTAAAAGGCAAATCTCATGCTCAATTGAGCACTCTGGCTCCGGAATTGGCACAAAAGATTTTTCAGTGCAAAACAGGGGTAACTGGGTAACTGTTACTGTTGTATTTGTATGTATCTGGACTGTCTAGGAAGGAAGCGACAAACTTGAAGCAACCACACAGAGCCTTCTAGACAGATTTTGTCCCTTCACCTACACAGGGGAGTAAGATGCGGCACAGCAAAGGCTGAGTGGCTTTTCCCCCGTTGTAGGTCCTGGTCCCCTCACAAAGGAATCATTTGCGTGCGTGTGTGCGTGTGTGCATGTGTATACACTGTCTGGGAAGGAAGAGAAAAACTTGATGTAACCACACAGAGCCTCCCAGATAGATTCTGTCTTTTCAGCTATCCAGGGAGACGAAGGGGGACACAGAGTGTCTGTGTGATTGTGTAACTTGAGTTTACAATCAACTCCCTGGTGTAGTTTTGGTCCCTTCACAAAATGACTAAAAACTTCAGTGCAAAAGGAAAAGCTGAAATTTATGCTCTGCTTGCTGAATACAATCCCACACCTTCTCCAGGAGGAGAAGAATGGGCAAACTGCAATTGGTTTAACTTTGAAAATGTTATTGATAGAATATCTTCTTTGCAACATGAAACAAAATTCAAACTGGGCACAAATAAAACCATCCTCTGCTCAGTTTTGGAGCCGACTCACAGCAGCCATAGAACCGCTTTTAAGCGAAAAAGTGAGGAAAATGCTATCATAGACTCCCTCCAAAACCTAGTTGAAGTTTTGCAAAAACAATTTGATGAAGAAAGAAATGTAAATAATTTGTTACGGGCTGCCTTGAGAGAGGAACATGTTAAAAATTCACATAACGCTGATTCCTCAAAAGAAACAGAGGAGAAGGAAACTCTGCACATTAATCAAAATTGCCCTCAAAAAGTAATAACTCTGATGAAAAATTGTGGGGAACACTTTTGTAATAACATAAAACCTCTAAGTAAAACAGAATGTAACCATATCAATAATGAAGATCTTGACCCGCACATAACCACTAAAGAAATCCCGTACACTGCTACTGAATTAACAAAACTTGCAAAGCAGTACGGGCTTCTCCCCCACAAATCTGAAACAGAACACATATGTCAAGTGTCTCTCACTGGGGGAGATCAGATTCTTTTGTCAGAACAACAAGAGCCGGTGGGTGCTGGGGACATGGGTGTTCTTAACAACAGCAGACAGACACATCCCATGGTCCCTAAACTCAGCACACAGCTTATTGGGCAGAGGGGCTTAACCCCTTGGAAAGGAGAGACCCTTTGGTCGGTACCCCCGACCAACTCCAGGAAAACATTCACAAAGCCGGCTGCCTGCAAATGATCCATGAAAAGAAATTAATTCCTGTTTTTGAGTCACCAATGAAACACCTGTAAAGCCTGAAATTATGACTCTTTAATTCAAGAGCTTCCAAGAACACTTAAACCTACAGCAATTCTCCTTCAGAAAACATAGTAGCTATGTTCCTATAGAAAGACATATAAACTTCTTAGTAACCAGAATGACCCTTTTGTTCCCCTTTATGACTTGCTGAGAAAAAGAATAAAATGGGATGGACTTCTCTCAGAAGGAAACATTGCAATTGCTGATTTTTGAAAAGTGACAGCACACCAAGCACAGGACCCTATCCATCCTACAGATCCCTTTCAGGTGGAGTGGGGATTTGCCTCCTCACGGCCTTCAGTACACATTTGGCAGTGGGGTCCTGAGGGTCTGACAAAGCTTGTTGGTTTTTATTCCTGTGGTTTCAAAGATACTGAGAAAAGGTACACTGCCTGGGAAGGGGGATTGTTTGTTGTTGGCTTGGCTCCCAGGGAGGTGGAGGAGAACTGGGCAATCCAAGGAACTGGGAGCTTGGGTAGCAGCCAAAATAAACCTGCATCTGTGACTAAAGCAACCCCTCCTCTCTCCCCCGCTTCTGCTAGCAGAAAAGAAGACTGTGCTCAGGTTGAGGAACTGTTAACTGTTTGGAGTATTTTCCAAAGTGAGGGACAAAATTATTTTCTTGTTTGTATTTACACCGAGTCCTATGCTATGTTTATATTTGGGTTGTTCCTGGCTGATGCTTTTAAAAGAACTACAGGAGATAATACTCTTAAAGCACTGCATAGATGGTTTGGAATTTTCCTAAAACCACAGGAAATTCAATCTGATAATGTTTCTCACTTTACTGTCAAAGGTGTGCAGGATTGGGCAGAAGGTGAAAAGATTGAATGGACTTCTCACACCTCTTACTATAGATGGGGGGTAAATGAGTGTTCCAAAATCACTGCTTTTTGCCCGACAGCTCCAAGCATAATTCCTTCACTACAGAGACCAGATGATTTCAAGAACCAGCACATTACCTGGACAACCTGTTTTTGGTGGACCCCCCCCTGCTGTAGGGAAGTACCACTGCTGTTCAAAACCTCTCTGACAATTCCATTGTTCTAACTTTTTCTGCCTCTTCGCGGCAGAGTCTGTTGTGTTTACTTTTGCAGAAGAACTCCGAGGGACACGAAGACCTGATAAACCAAGATAACACTAGAGATGGACAACAGAAATAATGTTTTCCCTTCCCTTTATGGTAACACTGGGTGATGATATTACACATAACATGTAAATTAACTAACTTGAATAAATTGGCTGCCACAATTAGAGATTTGATCAAATTGCAGCAACCACTGCAGTCATTCTTATTGGCTTTTGTGAACACACCAGTGGCTGCTATCAAACATATTACCAAATTGGGAGAAAGTAAATGTAAATACATTGATAATTGATGCATTTGGTGCTACACAAAACAACGTTTCTTTGGCTCTCAGCTGTATCCAGGCACAATTGTGGATGCAGTCAGTTTCTGCTTCACTTATAAGAGAAGGCAAAGAAGGCACTTTTCCCACTGAAATTCGGAAAATAATTTGGTACAGTGCCACTGACTTTGAAAGAGAATTCCAATCCTGGTGGAACCTAGTGAATTTTGACCTATGACCCCATGTGAAACACAGACGCAGCTTTTGTGTTAACCGTACGCAATGCCTCAGTGCATTTGATTTTCCCTGTTATAACATTAAGACTGAATTATGACGGAGCTATTCTCTGTCTTTCTGAACATAGAGAATGGGCCTGTCAAATTAGTAAGAAATGGCAAACTGTTAATTTGGAACCTTGTATTGCCCGAGAACGACAAGGGTTCATCTGTGAAAGCAATGCAATAATAGCTCAAGACAATTGTTTAGACACAGAGCAAAATATCTGTCATTTTGAAATTTGTCCTAACGAGGCTTCTGAAACAGTTCTTATATACATAGGCAATGGATGTGCATGCTTTAGAACCCTTTGTGATTTTGTGCTTGTAGAAGGTGTTGTAGTAGATACAAAGAATCACTCAAACTTCTGTGCTTGTAACTTTACCAAGATTACAGGATGTGATTTCTCTTATGAAGCTCCAGTTACCTCTCACTACCTATTGCAATCCAACTACACACTGATTCACAAACTGATGCCTACTCCTTTTGGGATGAACCTCACCCTGGTGAGACAACTGCTGCTCCATCCGGACCTGGTTGAGATCCTCGAGAATATCAAGGAAAGTGGACAGAAGACCCTGGTGACTGTTCATCATAACGTGAGACAAATACACCAGGTCAAGGAGAGGGTAAAGCAAGATGCCGAGGACAGGTGGTGGGAAACCCTCTTTGGGTGGTCACCTACTGCCACAAGTGTCCTGAACAGTGTGTGTCATCCTATTGTTATCCTTTTGATTCTAATTCTGCTTGGTTTTATTTTATTAGCAGTGCTACTCGTTATGAATTGGAGCATGAAGCAGCTGACAAGATTGACGTCTATAGTTAAAGCACATAACTTGGCTGATGTCCTCTATACTGTGGACATCCCCAAGACTTTGACACAAAGCAATTATTAATTAAGCATATGTGTTTTAGAGTAATCTTGATGTTCTTTTATGATTTTGTGAAAATTACTTTTGATTTTTAGTGAATTGTTTTAGAAAATTATTTTAAAGCTAATGCTTATATTATGATTTGTTTTTTGCTTTTGCTTTTGATTATTTGTGATTTGTATTAACCAGTTTTTGAAATTGTTATAAAAAGAATGTTGTTTTAATTAATCAACCATTTGTGAAAATTGTTATGATAATCAATATTAATTATGTTTGTTTATTGTCTCCCTTTCCCCCCTCTTTTTCCTATCCTTTCTTTTCCTCCTTTTCTCTTTTCTCTCTCTCTGTCATACTATCTCTACTTTTCCGGGTATACTACCAACGTATGGCAAGACTCATCAGCGACACTCCAGAGCCCCGCTGATGAAGATCCCGTCAAGACAATCGTGAGTCACGGGGTCGTGTGAGAGTCTGTCCGAACTTTCCCTCATCTGCCTCACGATTGTCATTGGGGGACCACCGAAGAGAAGACCCCCCCTGTCTAAAATCTCTGGCTCTGAAGGAGAAAGTCACACGCCAAAGGCCCTGAGACCTGAAAGTACAGTGTTAAGTTATTGTTTTCACAGGTGTGTTTGCTGTATGCTACACTGAGAAGGAGAAGGGGCACTGTGCCCTTTTTTTTTGCAACAATAGCTTTGGAAGCTGTCCCACCTCTCGGCCTGGCTGGACTTCTCCTGAGTTTCGGGTGGTCTCCCACAGAAGACCCTCACCTGCTTTACAACCACCGTGACAGACAGACTGAGATGTAAGAAGCCTCTCCATCAAGGACTGAGACAGGAAACCCCCATGTGAAAAGGCCCCTCTCCTCCTTCCAAGGACTGGGACTGAAACCCCCAACCTGGGGGAGGTGTGTGTGGGAGGCAAGTTGACCAAAGCGAGATGTTTGCCTGCAGGTTGTGACCACTGGACCAAGAAGACAATGGCTCTCATTTACTGCTGAGAACATGGACTACCTGTTACATCTATTCCTTATTGTATCTGTTCCCCCCCCCCCCCCCCAATTTTCAATAATAAAAACCTCTGAGTTAGCTAGAGATTTTAAGATCTCCCTGGACATGGCCTGGTGAGCTTTTGATGGCTGGACCTCGAAGAATAAAAGCAGCACCATGTTTCGGTAGCTATACCCATCCCCCCTCTTCTCCTCCCTCTTTTCCTTATCTTCACCTTTTTTCCCCGGTCCCTCCTCACCAACGCATTTCTGCTGTGTGGTTATTTCTATAAAACTGCATTTGTTGATTTTGTTACTGCAAATCCCCTGTGCCTTTGTTGGCTATTTTGCACCTTAAAATCACCATGTCACCTGTTCACTGGGACAGATCGCGACACTGGGAAGATCATGGAACAGATCCTCCAAGAAGCTCTGCTAAGGCACATGGAGGACAAGGAGGTGATTTTGGACATGTACAGTTTCAAGGTCTTTTGAAGCTGTTTTATCCAAATAATGTTGCTATAGAGTGTGACACATCACAAAGTACCATGACTCCATCATGAAGGGTGCAAGAGAGAGCTTCAGTATAGCAACATGTTGCTTTTATAGTTTTTCAAGATATTTACATTCACTTAACAGATACATTCACTGCCCATTGGTTATAAGAAAGAAACAAAGTTCTCAGTAGGTGATCAAGGAGCCACATCATTCTGTGAGCCAGCTAGAGTTCATATCTTTTAACTTTTTCTCCTTCATCACATCTCCATGGTGACTACCTTGGTGTCTTCCTCAGGAGAGATACGGGGCTTTCCTTTATCTTCAGGAAGCCTTTGCTGGCTCACAAGAACAGCACAGGATGTCTTTCCTACAATTCCCCCTTTTTGTATTTGACCCACAAATACAACTGCTAAGGACTTCTGCAGGGCCCTTGCAAAAATCCAAGCAGATGGAGGATCCATTCTTCATTCACTTACAGATAACCAACTTCTACCAACTCCACAACACACACCCTCACAAACTTAACGTTCATATACAGACAAGGCACATAAAAACAGATCTTCAAATACCGTTCCAGACCTCGCAATTTCCAGATGACACATTCGTAGCCGAATGACACTTTCACTTCTAATCAAATAAATTTCTCCCACACAGAATCAGAGACCAAGTCATCTGCCTAGTTACCACTTAGAACCAAGTAGCATCCACTTAACTTTACAATTGGTTGCTGCTATCATACTGGGCAACCAACCTAGTTGCTCAAAGTGTGGACTTCAGCTACTAATTCAACCCCTATGCAAAGGCAACTGTCGCCTTCTGTTTTGGAAGGCGAGGCGACCTGGTTTCAACGAGCAGCACGGCAACCCAAACTTCTCCTGGGTCACTCGGGCCAGTAACACACGCAGACACCAATGTGGTGGACGGTTAAAGGCGTTTATTATCTCATCTTGAGGGGTTATATAGACAGGGGCTTCTCTACGTCAGAAAAGGGGGTCGTGCAATGCTTTCTAGGGTTAGTAAGGAGTGGAAAGTTACTGGTATCTCTATGTTAGAGGGGGCTGCATGCTTGGCTACATTCCGGGGGTGATCATTATCTTATCTCTGGGGAAGAGGGGGAGAGAGGTTTCTGTATCTTTCCGTGACAGCCCGATATCTTGCGAAACGCCTGTCCCTGCCTGCTACAGGCAACACTTCTCCCTTAAGTACATCAAATTCCCCTATTTTGGGACTGTTGATGCCCTGCAAAAGGAAATGGTACAAGACACATTTCTCAGTACTACCAACCTCTCTATAAGAGAATTCAAGGAAAAGAAGCAAAAGTAACATCCACTAACTTAAATTTTGGAATTTCAGCCTAAGCCTATAACTCCCTTTACTCTGTCCTGAATTACCATCTTTTACCACACATTCCTTGAGGGTCCATACTTCCATCCACCTAATAACCAATGCAATTACCTACTCATTTTGCTCCCACTGTAGAACCACCCATCCTGTCCTTTTCTGTGTGCTCCAAATAAGGTTTAACACAACAGGCAGAGCCCCAACGAGGGCCATTTTCTGTTAAAACACGTGTATCTTCTTCCCCATGTTACTAATTCCACTGGGCCAGTCCACTTTCCTGTGATTGAATCTTTTACCCATACCTTAATACCTTTCTTAAAGTTTGACTGTTTTGAATTCAAAGACGAAAAATGATAGAATATAGGAGACACTTGTAAGTCAGGTAAAGGACGCAGAAAGTTTAAGACATAGACAGCTTTGTCTAATCTCACTTGAGGCAACTCCCTCTGCATTCCCCCTTTTTGTATTTGTACCTGGCATTTCAACACACCATGAGCACGCTCAATATTTGCTTGGCCTGTCGAAGCATGAGGGATACCAGTAGAATGACCAACACCCCAGGCACGAAAGAACACTTGCAATTTTTGTAACATCTGTTTGCCATTCTTGCAAAGGGAGCAAGCCTCTAGGATTAGTACCGTAATATTGTGAAACATGAGACATAATTAACTGAGGAGACCCTTGTTGAACCATTACTTCATATTCCCAGCGGTCATCTTTCTTCCAGGCTACAGCAGCTTTTCCAGTTTTCCCGGATCCATCTGTAAAAACTGTTGCATCTTCTACTGGAACAGAGGAGCAAAGTTGTTTCCCCTGAAAAGGAATCCTCTTAGTGAAATTCAGAATAGGATGAGAAGGTAAATTATATGATATTTGACCTGTAAAAGAAGATAAGGCAGATTGCAACTCATGATTGTTTTGAAAACACCACTCAAAATACGATTGTTGTACCAGTATGACAATAGTTACAGGATCACAACCTAAGATTTCATGGCAGCGTCTGCGACCTTTGATAATGATGTCTGAAAAAAGCTCATACAGACCTGGAGCTGTTTTTCGGGACCCGAAAGACAAAAATATCCACTCCAAAATACGCAATTTGTCTTCCCATTTATCATTCCATTGACACAACAATCTGCATGGTATTTCATTATCTCTCAAAATAAATAATTGCATACCAACAGAAACATCTATCCTGGTAACAAATTTAGATGTCAAGGCCAATTCAACTTCTTCTACAGCCTTTTTTGCTGCAGCAGTCAAATGTCTCTCATCGGTAGAGGAAGTAATCCCTGATAGTAAGTCATACAAAGGTTGCAGTTGATGATTAGTTATCCTCAAGTATGTCCTAAGCCAACCTATTGCACCAACCAATTTCTGTACGTCAGCAGCAGTTTTAATTTCATTGTCCAATTTTACGGGTTGAGGCACAATTTGTGTATTGGTGATTATCAACCCCAAATATTTCCAAGGCATCTGCCTTTGAACTTTCTCCAGGGCGATAACCAAACCAACTAGAGTCTACACATTGTCCAGCAGTTTGAGGGGATTGGGTCTTCACATGCCCTGATTCTTCACAAGCAGAACATCTGGGTGAGGACTTCATGACTTTTGACAAAGCAGCCATTTTATGCTCAACCGAACCAACCTTTGAGCAAGCAACTACAAGATCAGACAGGGAGGGATCTCCCAGTAAATAATCAATAATTCCCCTGCAATCATAGTTCGCATTTTCCCATGCTAGCTGTCTGCATAAAATTTGGCTCAAATTATCATCTTCTACTTGCTTCTCAAGGGCTGCAGCAACCCTCTCCACAAACTGCAGAAAAGGCTCCTTCACCCCTTGCTGGATGGTAATATACCTTGGTTTAGGAGCTGCCATCTCCATTGTTTTAAGTAAGGCGCTCATACCCAGCTGCTGGGCCTGTGCCAGAACCAGGGGGTCCCATCTTGCCTGCAAATCCGGGTTAGAGAATGGTCCATTGCCCACCAAGGCATCAACTCCCACAGCGTGATGTGGATGGTGCTGAGGTAACTGCATATTGTCCAATGCTACTCTTTCAACCATTTGTTTCCAGGTAGCTTGAAACACACCATACTGCACTGGCTGAAACAGAATCGTAGCAAGGTAAACAATATCATAAGGTGCAAGTACATCAGCATTTAGAACACGAATCACTTGCATCACCTGCGAAGAGTTAACACCATACTGATCTACTTTTGACTGAAGGTCCTGTACAACCCTCCATGCAAAAACATGATGGTTATCTTGTTGTCCTGAATTAGGAGCAGCTTTGAAAACAGGAAAAGCCACAGGCCCACCAGAAGCAGTGTGGGAACTCAGCACATCCCTCTGGATGTCCAGAGTTGCCGAGGACCCCGTCGGGGGGCTCAGAGACCCTGGCATGCTGCCCGGAACACCTGGTGGCTTGACTTTGATCCTTCTAATGAATTGCCAGCTTGGCATGGGGATGTGAAAGCCACACAGGTTTGAATGGTATAATAACAGGGTATTCACAGGGTGAAAATGTAGATTTTAGGATTTTTGGTGTGGGGGTTATGGGGACAAGATGGAGGAATCAGGGCGTGTCTAGTCCTTCTTCTTTCTTCTTCTTGTTCTCCATTTTCTGCTGTGATGTTGGCACTTGGGGATTGGTTTAGAATAGAAGTGCACTGTCTAACATAGGTGATAGGTATTGGGAATTAAAAGTAAATATGATATACGTAGTTTGTAGTATAAAAATACGACACAGCCTCGGGGGTGGTGAGAGTGCTTGTGGCTGGGCAGAGAGAAAATTTTGTTGATAAGAAATAATAAACAACCTGAAGACTGAACAGCGAAGAGTCCAGACTGATTCTTCAGAGCGCGGGCTACCGCAGAACCACCCCACACATCTCGGGGCAGAGAACAAAACAGCCGACCCAAGAAAGCAGCAGCAGCCATCTCCATCCTTTTAGGTGGACCTATTTTCTCTAATAAATTCAAATCCCCCACTTCAGCTGCTTTCATTCTCACATGCTCCCAAAATTGCAAAGGGTGGCGAGGAGTCACAGCCACCTGGCAGGGAGGTAAAATCCAAGAAACAGCAGGCCTGGATCTGCTACGAGGTCTAACAGAAACAGATCCCTGTGTCATTTTAGATGTACTTATCACCGGCAGTTAATTGTTGAAACTATCGCTAGGCAAAGAAGGACACAATGTTAAAGACTGAATTTTTTTTAGCCAGTTTAGAAGGGAGAGGGGGGGCAGACGGCTCAGCAGAGGGTGGAGCGGATGCAGACGACTCAAAGGGGGGAAGAGAGGGGGTGGATGGCTCAAGAGAATATGGAGAGGAGGCAAACAACTCGAAGGAGGGCAGAGGAGGGGCAGATGGCTCAAGGGAAAGCAGGGACGGAGCAGACAAACCACAGGAGGGTCGGGGAGGAGCAGCCGACTGACGGGAGGGGGCAGGGGGAGCAAACAGCCCAGGGAGAGACAGAGGGGCTGATGACCCAGCCTGTTTTTCACTTCAGTTCCGTAACTTCATTTTTGCTAATTGCTGTGCAGGCGTAAGATACTTTGGTTTAGTACTCAGTTCAACTAACTGCTGAGCAGGCGAATTATACACAGGTTTAACATAGTCTTTTGGAGATAAATACCCAGGAACAGTCTTAGCCTGTTGTTTGATTCTCACTATAGCAAACCCTGGGGGAACCTCCACAGCAACAGTGGCAGCAGCCTCCTCAGGGGGAGATACATCGACAGGCTCAGCCTCATCTTCCTCCTGTTCCTCTACTTCAGTTTCTTGCTCTAATTCCTGCTCCTCCAGTTCCTCCCCTCTATCTTGTTCTGCTTTCCCATTCCTTCAATGCCTCAGACAACAGTCTCCAGGTAGTAGCCAAATCGACAACCATCTTATCCCACTTAGATATCACTTCCCATAGTCTCTTCCCAACCTTTTTCCAGGCCCGGACACTGAAGGCAGTGTCGGCATCAGCCTCAAAGTCCTGTGATTTACACTATATCAGTAAGCTACGAAGAGCATAATCAGAAGCTTGCACATTTTTTCTTTTCAGTAAAGTTTTCCACATGGACAAAACAGTCTTTTCCTCATTTGATAAATTATTTCCCATTATTTTTCCCAATCACTCACCTCGAATCAGATGTCTGAATTAGGTCTGGACCTCCGCAGCGTCCTTGCTGCCTTCATTCATTTTTAGGGTACCCTTCAACTTTTTTTTCTCTCTTTTTCTTTTTTTATAGTCCAGTTGCAATCACGTCGGGGTCACCAGAAATCGCTATAGAGCGTGATGCAGCACAAAGTACCATGACTCCATCAGAAGGGTGCAAGAGAGAGCTTTATTTATAGCAACATGTTGCTTTTATAGTTTTTCAAGATATTTACATTCACTTAACAGACACATTCAGTGCCCACTGGTTATAAGAAAGAAACAAAGTTCTCAGTAGGTGATCAGGGAGCCACATCATTCTGTGAGCCAGCTAGAGTCCGTATCTTTTAACTTTCTCTCCTTCATCACATCGCCATGGTGACAACCTTGGTGTCTTCCTCAGGAGAGATACGGGGCTTTCCTTTATCTTCAGGAAGCCTTTGCTGGCTCACAAGAACAGCACAGGATGTCTTTCCTACAAATTAACTCTTAAAATGTACTTTATTTCTACTTTTCTACTAATAACTAATCCTTTCTCTGTCCGTGTAACCTCTGCACTGCAGCTTCCCACAACCAATCACTTTGTGCCACCAACACTGCAGAAAATGGAGTCGATGAAGAAGAAGAAGCTCAGAAAACGCCCAAGATCCTTCATCTTGTCTCCTATCTACCTCTATACTAAAATCCCAAAACTCTAAATTTCTCACCCTGTGACAAACTACATTATTGTCTGTTATCTATTTCACACACTTGTAGACTCCAATCTATCCCAAAGTCTTGGAAGCCCTCTTCATGGGCAAAGGTTAAAGGCAGTGCTTCCCTGGGAGTCAGGACCCCTCAGGACAGGCAGAGAAATATTCCCCATGCCCTGGGTTCCAACAGGCACAGTCAGCACAGCTTCACCAAGGGCAAGTTCTGTCTGACCAACCTAGTGGCCTTCTACAATGGAGTGACCCCATCAGTGGACAAGGGAAGGGCTACTGATGTAATCTATCTGGACTTCTGTAAGGCCTTTGACACAGTCCCCCACAACATCCTTTTCTCTAAATTGGAGAGAGAAGGATTTGATGGGCAGACTGTTTGGTGGATGAGGAATGGGCTGGATGGTTGCATCCAGAGGGTAGTGGTCAATGGCTTAGAGTCCCAATGGACATTGGTGACAAATCCTTCAGGGCTCTGTATTGGCAGCAGTGCTGTTTAATATCTTCATTATTGACAGACACAATGGATTTGAGTGCCCCCTTAGCAATTTTGCAGATGACAACAAGCTGAGCAGTACAGTTGATACTCCTGAAGGATGGGATGCCATCCAGAGCGACCTGGACTGTAGCAGTGGGGAACAAAGAGACACGGACCTCCTTATGCATCCGAAGGAGATCACTTTATTGTAGAAATCACCCCCCTTTTATACCTTTAGTTTCCACTGGGCAGAACCAGAACTTAACAGAAGAATGGCACCCATTGTCTGGCTCAGCTGCAGTCTGCTGTCCATGCATCCTATCACCCAATCAGCTTCCCGTTCATATCCTGTCCATGCGTTCCTCCTCATAACTGCCTCTCACCCCCCAACTGACTTCCAGCTGTCCAGCCTGCAGCTGTGCCGTCCCCACAGGGCCTTCTGGTGAACATAAGCCTTAACAACTTTAACACATATAACCCCATATCACACACTGGACAAGCTCAAGATGTGGCCCATGGGAAACTCATGAGGTTCAACAAGACTAAGTGCAAGGTGCTGCACCTGGGTCTAGGCAATCTCTTGTATCAATACAGGGTGGGGGATGAAGGGATAGAGAGCAGTTCTGCAGAGTAGGACTTGTGGGTACTGTTGAATGAAATGCTGGATGTGGACCAGCAATATGTGGTTGCAGCCCAGAGGGAAAATGCATCCTGGGCTGCATCCATAGCAGTGTGACCAACAGGTTGAGGGAAGTGATTCTGCCCCTCTACTCTGCTCTTGTGAGTCCTCACCTGGAGTACTGCATCCAGCTGTGGAATCCTCAGCACAGGAAAGACATGGACCTGTTGGAGTGCGTTTAGAGGAGGTCCATAAAGATGATTAGAAGGATGGAACACCTCTCTTATGAGGAAAGGCTGAGGGAGTTGGGGTTGTTCAGCTCAGAACAGAGAAGGCTCTGGGCAGACCTTATTGCAGCCTTCCAGTACTTTAAGGGAGCCTACAAGTAAGATGGCAACTGACTTTCCAGTAGGGCCTGTAGCAATAGGACAAGGGGTAATGGTTTTAAACTAAAAGAAGATCGATTTAGACTAGCTATTAAGAAGAAATTTTTTACAACGAGGATGATAAAACACTGGAGCAAGATGCCCAGAGAGGAGCCAGATGTGCTGTTCACTGGATGCATCATTGTAAGTTGAAGCCAGTTCTAATTCCATCACTGTTGCACTTGTCTGGTTTAATCATATTTTATTCTTCATTAATGTGGCAGTCATAGGGCAGTTCAAGTTCAGATCCTCAAATCCAGACTGTGGGAGACAAGGTCCACAAGATGCCCAATGCCACCTGAGCCACTTCAATCCCAGCAGCCTGATCCACTTGATGGTTATTTTGATGTTCTTCAGTGGCCTGACTCTTGTGTATAACAGCATCTATGTGATGTACCTTCACAACCAAGTTGTCCTCCTAGACAGCAATATCTTGCCACAATGCAGCAGCCCAGCTGGGCTTACTTCTACGCTGCCAGTTTTTCTGCTTCCATTGCTGCAACCACCCCCACATGGCATTTGCCACCATCCATGAGTCAGTATAGAGGTAAAGTATCAGCTATTTTTCTCATTCAACAATGTCTAGAGCCAACTGGATGGCTTTCACCTCCACAAACTGACTTAATTCACCACCTCCTTCAACAGTTTCTGAGACTTGTCTTTGTGGACTCGATACATCGACCTCCCATCTCTGGTGCTTTCTTACAGTACAGTAGAACCCATCAGTCAACAGGGCATATTGCTTCTCACTTTCTGGTAATTGATTATATTGTGGGGCCTCTTCAGCATGCCTCACCTCTGTCACAGACATATTTTATGAAAAATCGTTTTGTTAGGATCTTTTCTCCTGAGAAGCTGAGAGGTCTCAGAAACGAAATGTAAACAATAATTATCTGCTGCTGTGGAATGCAACAGGTGCATCTTTGCTTGGTCTCGTGTGGTGGTTTTTAATTAATGGCCAATCACAGTCCAACTGTCTTGGACTCTCTGGTCAGTCACAAGATTTGATTATCATTTTCCTTTCTATTCCTTTCAAGCCTTCTGATGAAATCCTTTCTCCTATTCTTTTAGTATAGTTTTAGTATATAATTTTTAATATATATAATGAAATAATAAATCAGCCTTCTGAAACATGGAGTCAAGATTCTCATCTCTTCCCTCATCCTGGGACCCCTGCGAACATCACTACACACCTCATCCTCTGGTGACACTCCAAACTCTTTGCCTTCTGGCCAATCCATGATCAATTCCAAGATTACTGGATGACTGGGGTTTCCTATTTGAGTTTGTTGTGGGATCAGTGCAATCCACTCATCCATGTAGGATCAGTTGCATGATGTGTAGTGGAGACCCTTCCTTTCAACATCCAACCCAGCATGGGTAACCAGGGTTCCAGGAAGAGCTGGAGTTCAGAACCAATCATTTCCAAAGCAGCTCAAACCCCTTCATAAGCTGCTGGTATCTTTTTCAGTTGGACTATAGTGGGCTTCAGATCCTTTAGAAGCCGAGAGGTCAACCTCAAGTCTCCCCTGGTGCTTTCTGCTAGAGGCTCCAGAAAGTACCATTCTCCCTGGCTGCAATGTAGAACCCTTTTTTTACATCTTGCACTGTCTGGACTGGCCCGAGGGCTACAGCATGAACTGTCTCTTGTTTGATTTATTCAAAGGTTTGTTGATGCTCAGGGCCCCATTGGAAATCATTCTTCTTACAGGTCACTTAATAGAGAGGTGTCTTGGGGTAATTTTATGATGATACTTTATTCCCCAATCATCGGCTTTATGCCCAGAAATGGCTGCTGTAGATTTAAGATGGACCCGGGGGTGAGGCAGGGAGACTTGGGCTCCTGTGCGGTTTGGTTCAAACTCTCTCTCGCTTCGGTGTGTGCTCCAGTGCGCTCGGGCTATGGCACGGACCAGCACGCTACATTGTTTCTCTTGCTGGATTGGTTTTTGCTAGCTTGAAGTAACATGTTTTCCTTTTTTTCCCTTCCCCTAGCCTGGAGGCTATACCGGGAATTCTCTCGGTGGCTTTTTCTTTGCTTTTTTTCCTTGAACTGTTTTGGCTTGGGTGTTTTTTTTTTTCCAGTCCATCCGGGGAGATGGCGGGGGCCACCCCAAACCCAAGACCTCAGAGAAACTGAACCAACACGAGAAAGGACATTAAAATCCACCAACTTCACCTGATGGAAAGAGAAGACCAATGCCAGAAATCCAGCAGGTTCCCAGCTGCTGCATGAACACTTTTCTCCCCCTTCCCTGAGACAAAGGGGGCTAGCTGCCATCTTTGCCTCCCAGCCACACAGTGAGGTGGGGGTGGGATGTAAGGTTCAATTTTTTTCTGTGCCTTGCAGGTATTTTGTTTTGTCAATAAACAGGTTTACTTTTCTTTCACTTTCACCCACTGATATTCATTCCTCTCACTGGCAAAAATGGATTATTGGAATCCCTCTCTTTAGAGCAAATGCTCATTCCAGGGTGTTTTCTCCTAAAATTCATCTCTAAACCCAGACAAGATGGCTGACAATCAGACTGTAATTTTGAATGTGCATTCTTTAGAATCCCACAATGCCTAGGAAAGCCTGTGTTTCTTACTAGTTGGTGGAGAAATTGCTGATACTTTGTTGATCATATGAATTCGTATCTCGTTGTGTCCATATTTTCATTTTATTCCCAAAAACTGAATATCCGGGGCAGGTCCCTTGATCTTACTTTGTTTTATGGCAAAACCTGCTTTCAGAAGGATTTGGGCTATATTCTTCCCTTTCTCAAAACCTTCTTCTGCTCTATTGCCTCATATTACATGGGGTTACCATGTGTTATGTGGGGTCGGTGGTCAGAGACAGAGACGACACACAGTCTCAGAGATCTATGCAACAACAACCAGTTTTATTGTTTGAACCCACTTTATATAGGGGATTTGAAACGCCTTGGTTTAAACTGCTGATTGGTCTGCTTTTAACACCGCCCAGCTCTTTGACCAGTGAAATGTCTGCAGCTTAGGATGGAACATGATTGGGTGTAGTCTCTGTTTAGGTTTGAATCCAACCTATCCCTGCCTCATCTGAGGACTTGTTTTGAAGGTCTGATATGATCAAATTTATCTAGCAGCTACAGGCTACCTGCATCCATGACAGCCCCCATATGATGATGTCATCAATATACTGCAGGTGTTCCAAAGCTCCACCCTTTTCCAGTGCAGTCTGGATCAGTCCATGGCAAATAATGGGACTGTGTTTACAACCCTGGGGCAGTTGATTCCAGGTGTACTGGACACCTCTCCAAGTGAAAGCAAACTGTGGTCTGCACTCTGCCTCCAAAGGGATTGGAAAAATGCATTAGAGATATCAGTTGTGGCACCACTGGGCTGCCTTTGACTCCAGCTCATATTGAAGTTCCAACATGTCCAGTATGGCAGCACTCAGTGGCATCATGACTTCATTCAGGCCACGATAACCTACTGTTAGTCTCCATTGTCCATTAGACTTTCAAACTGGCCATATGGAGCTATTAAAGTGTAAGCAGGTCCTGCTAATCACTCCTTAGCTCTTCAGTCAACAAATCAGTTTGTGGGTTGGAATCAGGTAATCTTAGCTGGTACAGTATTGCCCCTGGATCACTGTTTTGATAGTGAGCAGCACTTGTTGGTCCTTGACCTTCAGCAGCCCCACAACAGAAGGGTCCTCTAAGAGACCGGGCAAAGTAGGCAGCTGCCTAATTTCCTCTGGCTCCAGGGCAGCTGTATCAAAAGCCCACCAGAGTTGCATATAGGTAAAACCTTATAAAATTGAGGCTGTTTGGGTTTTGCCTTTTTTCTTTTATATGTTCTCTGTATTCTTCACACATATATTTGTAACTCTGTCACCTATTGTATTAGTGACTAGTTTTCCCAGTACTTTTCCATGGCCTTTCCTTAAGCAGAAAGACAAAACAAATTCCAGAGCTCCGAGTCCCAGGAGGTACAAGGCCTTGTGCTCTCTTGGTTCTTCCTGGGAACCAAGGCTGAGAACAACTCTTTGAGATACATTTTCATAGACAAAGTACAACTAGTGCTGAAAGGGGGGCTCCAGAGAAAGGGTTTGACCTGGGAAGGAATTGCATCACCACTTATCTTTCTAGTTGGTGCTTTTTATCAATTATGCTAATTTCCTAAAACCTATAAAAATGTACTCACCACTGGGGGGGGTGAGCTTTTGTGGATATCTTTACATAACTGCCCCTGAAGGTCTTCAAATAAAGATCCTCTTTTGTATTACCTCCTTTCTAAAATTATCTCGAGTTTCATTTCCAGGTTGGGAAAAAGGCAACAAAATACGGGCCTTGTTACCCTTGTAAAATCATGGCTCAGACCTGTTACTTCGGCTAAGTAAAAGAGGACTATGGGAAAGTGACTCAGCTGAATTGGAGGTAGAAAAACAAGTTATATAACCATTGCGTGTTCACATCATGGTGTATGGTGGTTGGTTGGATTATGTTTGTTATGATTAAAAACTATGTAACAGCTAAAGGCCTAGCTGCTTAAAAAGGCCTGGTTTTTGCAATAAAGTGGCTCTCCTTTGCACCTGCCTGGGGACTCTGCTTCACTCTGCTTTAACATACCAATACCCTTTTGTATCCTTGAAATACCCTCTCCTGAGGTAAGTCTATGCCAAGGATGCACAGGGCCTCTGGGCCAGTCACAGTGGGGTTCTTTTACCACTCATTCCCAGTCAGGCTAATCTCATCCTCAAATAGAGTCAGATGTTGGGGATTCCCCTCATCACTCCAGAAGTACAAATAGGTTCTGCCCCTCTATAGCTTGATGGCATTAGGGTGTACTGTGCACTGGTATCTACCAGAGCTTTATACTCCTGTGGGTCTGACATGCCAGGGCATCTAATCCACACAGTGCAGTAAACACCTTTGTCCCTCTCCTCCATCTGACTGGAGGCAGGACCACTTTACTACTGGTCATAGGATCACTTACTTCTTGAAGAAATGGATTAGAATTTCTTTCAATAGAATCAGGTGTAAGATCACCCCTTCCACTCTGCCTAGAAAGATTCCCCATTGGAGACTGAAGCAACAGCAGCTGTCCTAGAAGAGCCCCCATTTGTGATTGTTTTTTTCTTGCAATTCCTGCACCCATGCCTCTAGGGTTGAGGTCGGTTTTCCACCTCGCTTCCTTATGTCCTCTCCGTGGTCCTGCAGGTAAAACCACAGGCTACCCTGTGATATGTACCTTCTATATCACTCTTAAGGAAAAGAATGCTTACTATTAATAGCTGAGATGCAGGCCCCTACCAGTGGGGAATAGGAACTCCTGGAACAGTTTTTCATGCTTTTTGGACAGTTTTTCAAGAGCTCAAATGAGGGAGGAAGAGAGATTGTCTTCATACTCCTGGAGCTGCCAAACTACTTCATCCACTGTTATTGGTGTGGCATCTTTCCAATTTATTGTTTCCAGTGCATTGGTGTGCAATAATGGTGCACTCCATAAAAATATCCACCACATGGTTCCTGTGCATTGGGCTTTGTGGGTAACTGTGCATTGTTTAGGTCAAAATAAATAATCTCTAGCATGACTAATTCCCTCAGGTACTGGATACTTTTCTCTACTGCAGTCCACTTGCCTGAGCTATATATTGCACCTTCCTTAAAGGGATACCTTTCCTTCATGCTTGACAGGAGTTGCCTCCAGAGGGTAAGGACTCACGTCTCTTCAAATTGCCTTGTCAATGCCTGTTTCCCTGGAAAGTAATCCCAGCTGCTTGGCTTCCCTACTCTAATTCCAAACTTTTAGTCCTGTTTTCCCAGCATCGAAGCAGCCAAGTGATAATGTACTCACCTGGATGACAGCTGAAATCTTTTCATATATCTTGCTGCTCACTCAGGGATAAGGACCAAGTGGTTAACTCTTGGTCTTTGTTCTGTCTCTTCCTCCCATTCCTGTGATGGCCCTGCTTTGTCCTTCTTTGCTAAACAAGATGTCTTTTGTGTCCATTTCTTCTTGTGTACAGGTTTAAGGCCCCAGATCTTGCTCAACAAGTCTCATTAACGGGCTTAAGGTTCTGTTATGTACCCTGAGTCAGACGCATGGGAGAAAATATCGGCAAGATATACCTGAAGATGTCAAAATAACAAAAACTTTACTGACAAACTTCAGAAAATCAGTGAAGTTTGGCAAACGTTAGAGCAACATTTAATCAACATAAAGCATTTCACAAAGCATTAACTTAGCAAACTCTAAGCCCATTCAATTTAGCAAACTCCAATCCATCTGAATTTAAGTTACTCAGACTTTGAGAAGAAATTAGAAGAAGAAAGAAAAAGAAAGAATACATATAGAAAAGAATGAATATAGCTATCACTCCTGGTTCTAGCAGTGTCTCAGTTGATATAAAATCAAAGGGAGGTAGGGTGTTGTATTGCACTAAATAGTTTATTTAGTTGTTCTTTTGCACTGGGTGATTGGAAATTTGTACTGAGTATGTTATGTCACGTAGATTGTTATTTCCCTTCTCCCATCACATGGTCTCTCCTTCATCTACCCCTCTGCTATACCCCCTGGTGGTTTGGCCCCTGGTTACCCCTCCCCTCTCCCCTCCTCAATGGTATCCCATTGGCTACTGTCCTCTTCCCCCGCCCCCATTCCCTCAGGTATAAAGGTCCCCTGCAAGAAGGGAACACCCTCTTTGCCATCTGGGAGGTCACCAGAGCCTGAAGTGTCTCTTCCCAAGCCAATAAACAGCACACTCGTCCCCACGTGGAGAAGAGCGTTTCTCGTCTTTTGCTTTGTCCATGTAAGACCGTGTGGGCCAGGGTCTATAGCTAGCTGGAGTGGACTCAAACAACAGCCCGAGAGACATGGATGCTTACAGTAGAGTCAAGGCAATGGACTCACCTCACGCTCTGGCTTACACACCCCTTGGCTTTCCTGGGCCCTTCATCCAGGTGGGACTTCCAGTCTGATAGCCACTCAGGAGCTGGGTTAAGGGTTCCAGAGGAGGAGTGTGGAGCATTGCCTCCGGTGTGCCAGTGACTGGTGACCACTGTGGGGCTGTGATACAGACTCTAGGGGGTGGGGTGTGTGGAGCAGAGCATTGCCCTGCCAGGGCAAGGCCCGACCTGCCCCTTCCCCCACACATGTGCCTGAAATGTTTTGAGCCAGCAGTCCTTCCAATCTCTCACAACACAGGTAACTGGTACTGGTACAGGTTGGTTCTCTCTGCTGCAGTGTCTGTCGCTGGGGTTGGTGTAACCGCAGTGTTTGTTGCCAGTGTCAGAGCAGCTTCAGTGCCTGTTGTGTTGTCATCAGATCCAGAGACCTTATTTTCCTCTAGAGTGTCAGGAAAATTAATCCACAAACACCAGAGATTTATGTCCAAAGAGGTGACAGAGGAGTCCTGTTACTTTATTCAAATAAAGGGAGAGGCCATGGGGCATTTCTCCTGGGCTGTCTCAAATTTTTGGAGGATGTAGCCTCTTTTGTATCCGAATTTCCCAGCCACATTTCCCTCTCTCTTTCCCCATTGGCTAAAGTACTTGAGAGGTACAGACTCCCTGAAACACCTAATACCTAAGACCTCCTTCTAATGTATAACCCCCCCCTTTTGTCTCTTCCTTGTGTCAATTAGTGGAATTCCTTATGGAATTTATGGTTCTTCCTATTGTTTCTTTCATCTCTCAGTATTCAATTTTATTTATCAGCAGACCTACAGTTTGCTTGTAAAGACAAATCTCTCATTCCATTTATCAATCAGTGGAATCCTTCTGTTATAGATAAATAATGAGATAGTTTGCTCTTGCAATTAAGGGCTGAATATTATGTGAATATTAAGAGAAGGTTTATTGATGTATAGTTATGTTATTGTGGTGTTGTTCAGATGTCCTCTGTTTTCCCCATAGTCCCCTTTACCCTCCCTCTGTATTGTAGCCATTGGACAGTCTGGGTTATCTAGGACAGGCAGAAAGAGGGTGTGTACATATACCTCTTACATGAGGCAGTTGAGAATGGAAAAGCTTGTTGCTAAGGGGGAGCAAGGCATGACAACACCTGACCCTCCAATCAAGTTGCAAGAAAGTAGTCTCCACCAATAAACAGCAAAGAAGAGTTGACTGACAGACTTTGGGAGGGGCCAGGGTTGGCTGATGCAACCCCCCCCCCAAGGGTATAAAAGGCAAAGCATCCATCTTGAAGAGGAGTCACATGGCAGGCAGCCACAAAGGGGAGGGGCTCTCAGTGCTGTTATTTTTCCTTATTTAGTCCTTTTGTTGTATTTTTTGTAATGGTTTAATAAACCTTTAAAATTTTTTAAGTGGGCAGTCATTTCTCACACTTCCCATTGTTTCTTTTATCTCTCAATATCTAGCTTTATTTAGCAGCAGATCCACAGTTTCTTTGTAAAGACAAGTCCCTCCTTCCTTTCAAGAGGATACTGAGTAGTGTTGAAGAGAACTCGATAGGCCCTGAGCCAGGGCCCAGCACATTGCAGTGATTTGTGTCTCTCTGGAATTGCCAGGGTGACAGTGTTGCCACATTTCTCTTCACAGAGAAAAGCAAGGCACAATTCTTCCCAAGTATTTCTGAGATTCACATTCTCTGAACCTCAGAGAAAGGGAAAACACAATTCTTATCACTTGCTGTGCCTGTGTTGTGCCAAAGTAGAATGCAATATGGAGATTGTTTATCCAAAGTGAGGATGTTTTGTTTCCTTGGCCTATCAGGGCCAGCTGTGTGTGCGTGTTGGGAGTGTCGGCTGACAGTCACGAGATTCTGTGCAGTGTGAGCAGGTGTGTGCAGAGTGAGTGCTTGGCAGAATCAGTTTAGATGAAATGTATATAGTGTAGTATAATAAAGTAATTAATTAGCCTTCTGATATCCATGGAGTCCTCCTCATCAGTCTCTCCCCTTTGTCAGAGTTGCCTTTGATTTACAATATTGGAAAATATACCAAGTTTAAATTTTTTTACAAAATTTTATTTCTCTAATCAGGCTTGGTTTGCCTTTGCTTTGGGGAAAAGAATTTTAAGGGTTTTTTTAAGGGATGTTACACCAGTCAACAGAGATGAGCTTAACATCTCAACAGATTGGGAATAGCCCAAAAGATATCAAAAAGATAACGACCATCAACAAAACATCAACGACCATCAGCAAATATCAACAAACATCTACCCCAGACACCGCCCCCTGACATAGTTGGAGACACCTGGTCTGGAAAAGGCTGATAAGGAAATCAAGGAGTGTGGACCTACTTAACATCAGAGGCAAAGAAATCAGGGTCCAGTAGGAAACCCAATACTAAGAACTACGCAACTTGGAACCAGTGAACATTAAACCAATGGATTTCTATGGGTTTTGGACTGTATAAAGTTTAAGAAAAAATTTACTAAAACTCATGTGTGATGGAATTATTTTCTCTGCACACCTGGGCTATGTGTGGATGAAATTATTTTTGTTGCACATCCTGGCCAGAACAACATCCTGGCCAGAAATAAAGTGAGGCCTTGATTCTCTAACACTATGTCTTGGTTTGAAAAGACAAGTGTCTGCTAAGGAAGGCAGGAGCCTCCCTTGAAATGGAAAATGTAAACACCCTCCCTCGGAATTATTATAATTTTGAAATTAAGGGTCTCTCAGGCAAATATATGGGAGTAGGAATAACAGTTCTTTATCAGGGAAAAAATAAAAATAAAATAGAAAAATGCAGTAATACAAGACAACACTGGCAGAATCAGAATACAACCTGACAGCCTGTTGGTCAGGGTGTTAGTAGCAGTCTGATTAAATGGTGGCTGCAGTCCTGGAGTGACAGATGTGGTTCTGTTGAAGCAGTGATCTGTAGAAGGGTGTAGTTTTCCTCTGAAGATCCAGTGGTGGTGTAGATGGGCCTGGTCTTCCTCTGGGAATCCAGTGGAGAAGACAGCTGCTCCTCTTGGAATCCAGTGGGAAAAGGCTGCCTGTGGTGTTCCAAATCTCAGATTATATCCAGGTAGGAATGCTTGGCTCCTCCCGCTGGGCAGAGCATCTCACAATGGGTTGATGTAATTTTATCAGTCATGCAGTGAGGCTCAATGGCCCATTAACAGAAGATATTTCCTGGAGGGAGGATTGGTTTGTGGAAGAGATAAAGAACACTGCCCAGTTAACAGAAGATAACTGCCCCATCTCTAACAGATGGGAATAGAATACACACCCCCACCCACATCTTGCAACCGAGGACACACTAAAATGTTGTTGGAAAGTTTTTGTTTTTCCTGCAGTTTCAGTGACAACAGGACACTTTTCCCAAATATTTTACTGGTTTTATTTTTTTCAGATTCTGCACTTGTTCAAGAGGATTTTTCAAAACATTGGAGGTACCCACTGTCCTAGGTACTTGCCTGGACTGTCCCACACACCCTGCCACTCATAGCTATTCAGCCTTGAGGCAGATCTGTGTGATGTTCTTAAATAGCTTTTTTAACTTAAGCAAGACTATATTCAGCAACATGTTGGCTTCTAGGAAAAGGACCAGGTTGGTTTCTCCCTGGGATTCCCTGCAATTTGAAAACCTTAAAGAAAAATATGGATGAAGGGCAGGGGAGACAGAAACTAAATATCTGTGGAGAGTTTGTCTCACACGGGGGGAAATAGGATATTATTGGATGACGTGGAGAGTTTCAGGTTTTGGGGTGTGGCTGTCCTTTTGCACCTTGGACTAGATCCTCCAGATGAACCCCATTCAATAAGCAGAACAGCTGCATACTGGGGAGGAGGAATAAATATTATGAAGAGAGGGGAATCTACCTCGATGCCTATGCAGTCAATTAATGACATCTCTGCTGCTGTTACAAAAGTCACCTGTTTGCTGGCAAAGCACAAACATGCAGCTGGAGATATTCCAATCTCTGCGGAGGTGAATCTTAATATATTAAGATCTTTGCTAAGAGGAACTCCAACTCTGCTAAAAAGTTGTTTGGTGGGGAGACGAGACAAAATCAAAAGAGCTGTAATGCATAATGAAGCTTTACATAACCCACAAACCCTGAGGAGACCAGTCCCTACATGGGGAAATCTCCTACATGATGTAGTAAGCCACGTGAGAGAAACAGGCTGGAAATATCACAAAAGAAGCTCAAGTACTAAAATGCAGAAACCCCCTAAAAACGAGTGAGAACTCTTGAACATAACCCACCAGAGAAATGAACTATGGAGAACTGCCTTGCCTTTGGGAATACCGAGAGCTGCCTTCCAGGTGGATGGGGGCGGGGGCGGGGGGGCAGGGGGGACAGGAAGTAGCAAATTTCACAGAATCACAGAATCACAAAATTGGAAGAGACCTTCAAGATCATCGAGTCCAACCCATGCCCTAACACCTCAACTAAACCATGGCATCGAGTGCCACATCCAATCTTTTTTTAAACACATCTAGGGATGGTGTCTCCACCACCTTCCCAGGCAGACAATTCCAGTACTTTATCACTCTTTCAGTAAAAAACTTTTTCCTAATATCCAACCTATATTTCCCTTGGCACAGCTTAAGACTGTGTCATCTGGTTCTGTCAGTTGCTGCCTGGAGAAAGAGACCAACCCCCACCTGACTACAACCACCTTTCAGGAAGTTGTAGAGGGTGATAAGGTCACCTCTGAGTCTCCTTTTCTCCAGGCTAAACAACCCCAGCTCCCTCAGTCGTTCCTCATAGGGCTTGTGTTCCAAGCCCCTCACCAGCCTTGTCGCTCTTCTCTGGACGCGCTCAAGCGTCTCAGCGTCCTTCCTAAACTGAGGGGCCCAGAACTGGACACAGTATTCAAGGCGCGGCCTCACCAGTGCCAAGTAAGGGAAAGAATGACCTCCCTGCTCCTGCTGGCCACACTGTTCCTGATACAGGCCAGGATGCCGTTGGCCTTCTTGGCCACCAGAGCACACTGTTGGCTTATGTTCAGTTGGCTGTTGACCAGTACCCCCAGGTCCCTTTCTGCCTGGGCACTGTCCAGCCACACCATCCCCAGCCTATAGGACTGCAGGGGATTATTGTGGCCAACCCAACCTTTCACAGAAAAAAACCCTGCTCCCAATTCCTTTGCAACACAGCAGGGAAAAAAACACCTAAGCACTGGGTGAACTTTGGGCCTTGACCAATGCGTTCCTGCATTTCAATAGACTTCTGATAAGTATAACCCCGTATACTTATCTGGCTGTAGGAGCAGAAAGACAACCTTTGAAATTCACAATTGACACTGGAGCTTAAAATTTCTTTGATTACTTCTACAGAAGCCAAAAAACTAAACTGAACTTTGAAAAAATAAAAATTGAAATTGTTTAACCGGCTTTGAAGAAGAATTATATGTTACACTGCTAAAATCTTTTAATGTAATTAAAATTTTAGAACAAAAGGCATATTTAGGATGCATTCTGATTACAGTTCTCCTGTTTGGCCAGTGAAAAAAAGCAGACAGGGGCTGGCATTTAACAATTGATTATCGAAGGCTTAATGCTAATATGGGACCATTCACTGCAGCTGTCCCAAATATTGTAGACCTCACTGCCACACTGCAGGCATCTGCACATAAATACATGGCAGTTTACATGTTAGCTGCCTTCAACTAAGTATCAAGATCCCTCTAAGGAGGTGAAATTCCTGAGAACCAGTGGATATCAGACCAATTACAAAATTAGATACTATAGCTACCCCCACTACTAAAAGGGAGCTTTAAACAAAATATCATGTTCCTGAATTTTCTATAATAGCAAGACCCTTGTACACATTAATGATGCATATATCTTAGGGGTCAAAAATCAAATGAATGTCACTGAAAGACCAAAAAAACCTACAAAGTTACAGGATACTGTGACTCCAGACATGTTAGCTTTACAACAGCCATATAAACCTAGTCCTATACTGGATGCTTCTGCATTCACTTCAGACTCTGAAGTTAAGGATGTCTGGTTCACTGATGACTCAGCCAAATGCACTGATGGTAAATGGAAGTACAGAGCAGCTACTCAACATTGAAAAAGGAATGGAGGTAGTAGAAGAAGGGATGGGAAGTGCACAGGTGGGAGACTTGAAGGCTGTATTGCTGGCAGTAAAGGAAAAAGCAAGGATGGTGTATGTTGATTCTTATGCAGTCAGGGCTGGTGCCACACAGTGGTTGTGTCAGTGGGAAGCATTAGATTGGCAAGTGAATGGAAAAGAGGTTTACCAGAAGGAAGATTGGAAATGGTTGTTGTTACAAGGTTGTCTCAACAAATCCACATAGGATGGGTCAAAGCTCATGCAAATGACCAAGCTTTACATACTCATTAGAACAACAAGGTGGATCAGCTGACAAAAAATCAGAAAGACAAAAATTGATCCACAACATTGGTATCAATTTGGTGAATGATTAATAAGTTCTGTTGTTTTAGTTTCTCTAATAACCTTGGATGTTTAAGTATATCCTCACTAGACAAAAGACTAGGTGTGTGTCCAGATGTGAGACAAGAAGCTGCTCAAGAAGCAATGGGAAGGAGTGTTGACTACCTACATGGCTGTGAAGGCTACTGATGGAAACTCCTGAATTCCTATAAGCAAATAAAGCAAACTCTAGACACAGAGGAACCATACTGGACAACACAGTAACCAATGAATCTGCTTGTAGCTGAAAGCTGCAGCAAAATTAGAAACTCTAAAATAGCAATTATTATGTGGTTTACATTTTATGTTTACAGGTCAATGTTTTCAATACTGCATCATGGCTGTTCACATCTGGATTAGTCAGCCATCCCAACCGATGCCTTAAAGACCCTAGAAACGAAACAACACACTTTTGAAATAATATTAGTATAGGAGGTAATATAAAGGTTGATCTTTATTGGAGGCTTCCAGGGTCAGATATGGAAAATGTCCACAAAAGCCCACCCACCCTCAGGATGAATAGAGATTTATGAGTTTAGCAAATTAGCATAATTGACAAAAAGCACCAATTAGAAACATAAGAGGTGATGCACATCCCCCTGGTTCAAGCCCCTTCTAAATTCTCCCCCTCTCAGATGGGAATTGAACTTTGCTGATGAAAATGTGTCTCAAAGAGCTGTTTTTCAGCCTTGGTTCCCAGAAAGAACTAAGATAGGATAGGAGCTTTGGAATATGTTTTGTCTTTCTGCCTATCAGGGTAGGGAAAAGTACTGGGGAAACTAGCTAAAAATGCAGTACTAGGGTACAGAGTTACAAATATATATGTAAAGAATACAGACAATATATAAAAGTAAAAAGGCAAAAATCATTAGGCATCAACAAAGCCATGTGACTAACAGTTGTAAAAGAAATTAAAGCAATATTGTTTTTTCCTAAGGGTCTTTCTAATATAATACACATACCTGACCCTTGGAAGAGAAATTCACACTTAAAGCCAATGCAAGCTGTGACACTGATAACAAACAGCAGCAATTGTTGGATTTGTTCTCAGTTTCCCACTCATTATCATGAAAGCATTTGGATGATGGGAATTCTGACACCAAACGTATTTTGTAATGGTCTTCTTCCATATAGAGTGATGCTCCTTCTGGAAGGAAAGAAAGCCCAAACCTCCATAAATGAACAAAGCCTGATGATGTAATCAGTACCTTGCAACAAGAAGTTACCAGCCTTTCAAAGGTAGTTAAAAAAAAAATCGAATGGGTTTGGATTTACTTTTGGCATCCAAAGGTCATGTGTGCACAGTTATCCACACCAGTTGCTGTGTATACTTAGATCAGATTCTGAGAATACAGACTAATTTGTAAGAAATTAGAAAGAACACCTAAATCTTTCATGAAATATGAAAAATCAAAAGGAATATATATTTGATTGGATAACCTCATGAATTCCAAATTTAAATGTGACCATAAGAAAATTGATTGGCATAATTATTGTGGCTCTGACATTAATGGCTAGTATATGTATTCTATTCCAAATTTGCAAAGTTGGGTATAACAATATGTATAAATCTGACAATAAACCTTTCCCTAAAGAGTCCCAGAAGGATGGTTGACTGCCATTTTAAAGTTTGTTTACATAGTATTAAAAATCTGATTAGTATTGTTAAGGTACTAGATAATCTAATAGCTTTTAATTGTTTTGATTAATATTTGTGTATGTTTTACAGTTTTCTGTACGTATTGTTTTTGGATGCTTGTGTCTTTACTCTGGTTGCCACAGTGGGTGGAAAAGATTCCTCTCTGAATATAACTTAAATTTTCATATGCTTATGGAATCAGTTTTGCATTTCCCTTCCTGCCTCCTCAGGGTTAGGTATAAAATTCCCGACTGGAGTAATATGCCGAGTAGGTAGAAACAATTTGAGTTTCTTTGATTTCCCCAAGACAGCCAGACTATTATATAGCACATATATATTTTTTCAGGTTATTATGAGACATGGGGGTTAGTGTAGCAGGCTCCGGGCCTGCTAGGGCTCCGTGGAGGGAAGAGGCTTAAAGATAGGAAATGCTATGTCATGGTGAAATAGCAAAAAGCCCCTCTCTTCCACCTTTCGGACCCCTGCTTATCTCTCTGTAACCCCATAGGTCACTTTCCCTTAACCCCTGCTATTGGACAATTTTGGATCCCCCTATACCCTATATAATGGGCTGTTTTAGCCCATTCTGGTTAGAAGAGCCATCGCTGGAACCCTTCAGAGACCCCCAATAAAGCCATCGCTGTGGAACTCCAGAGCAGCCTTCTCCTCTCTCTGCGTCTGCCGGCGGGCCAGCGGTGCCTTAGCAAGCAAAAGAGCTGAACACAAAGAGCTGATAATCACTAAAGAGCTGATATCCCTTATGCTTGCTAAAGGTTGCCAGCGGCTGAGAGCTTCTTGGGTTTCGGACACTGTCTCTGTAAAGGACTGAGCTATCCGGCCCGTGCAGCCTGCTTGGGGGCAAACCTGCTCTCAGCAGGAGGCCGGGACAGGTTAGAAATTAAAAGGTAATTGGTTTAGGATAGCTGTTTTAGACGATGTATGTTGCTTAACATTTGCTGTGCTTGCAAGGCAGGAGTTTTTGCCTTTGGAGATGGGACAAAAAGAATGCAAGGATATCCTGATAAGGAGAGCTACTTACCCTAAACAAGGTGGAAGGAATGCAAGGCCTGCAAGGCTGTTGAAGATAAGAGAGGCTCCTCGGACCCTAAACTGGCTTAAACCAGCCTTCTGGTTTGAACTGCAACCATGAGACTAGAGGACATGCGCAGAGGGAAAGGTGAAAAGTTCACATTGATGAAGACTTGTTTGCCCTTACTCCTGCAACCACCAGATGACTACCAGAGAGCACTGTGCAAGCGCAGAAGGACTGATCAGCTAATTATAATATGAAGTGGGGCTAGGCGGGGCTAGGAAATGAATATGTATGATCTAGTGCAAAACTTGATGCATATGTAACATTTTGGAGAATAAATAAAGGGTTAAGTTTCTCGGGAGGCATGCATGTCTTTGTGGAGGAATCCCACATGTGCCCGGCACCAAATAAATACATACTGACTTTACAACTTTATGAGTTGTGGAGTCTTTCTATGTAGCATTTTTAGAATTGTCTAACACTTTTATGTTGAGCAAGAATATTTGAAATGTGGAACTTTGCTGACAAAGAACAGCGGAATAAGAAGCATGAGTGGAAGTGAAGGGAGTCACTGACCATCTATTGAACTCTAATCACTGCAACCAAAAGACTACCTCCATGAACTTTTCTTGTTCCTGATTTATATTTCATCTTTCTATAATTTTAAGACTCAGGGGGTGGGGAACATCCTGATCTACACAGATGTAAGAGACGGTCTGAAGTTTCCCTCATTTGCCTCATGACAGTTGCAAAGACAGAGACCAAGACTCTCAAGACCCTGACTGGAGTTCTGGCCTGGTTGAGGTGGATGCTCACCAAGTGATTGTTTGCAGCTGTGTTTGCAGTGCCACCACGGTACACTGCTTTGAGCAGGGCCTGGCAAGGGGCGGCTTGCTCTATACGCTCACACCTGCTTCACAATACCCGCTCATCACAATAGCCCATGAATTCCCCCACCTCTTGGCCAAATGAACCTTCTGGGGTAAATTTGGTGGTCCCCCACAGAAAATCCCTCATCTACCTCACAACCACCGTGATGGACGGAGATTGAAGCCCCCTCCCAAGGACTGAGACTCCTATAATTCTGACACAGGGGCACTGGCCGGACTGAAGCGAGATATTTGCCAAGTGTTGCCTGCAGGTATGTTCCCTAGACCAAGACGGTTTTCTCATAGAAACCATTCCTGAAACAATGGGTCCCGCTCACTGTTGAGATTGACTTATCCTGTTTCGTAACATGGACTGTCTGTACCCATTTTCAATAGACTTATTCTCCATTGTCTTTTACCTGTTCCCCCCTCAGCGGAGGACTATAATAGACCCCTGAGTTAACCAAGACTTTGAGATTCTCCCAGGCATGACAAGATGGATCTATTGGCTGGACGACGAGGTTTTCGTCTCTCCGTTGGTAGCTATATTCCCCCCCCCTTTCTCTCTCTCTCTCCCTCTCTCTATCTTTTATTTCCTTTCTAATCCTTCTATCACATTTGCTGTGGGCACTCAATAAAAGGTGCATTTGTTTTGATTAATACTGAAATCCCCTCTGTGTTGTTTTTTGCACTCTGAGATCAGTTAACGAACCATCACGACCCCTGCTTGTACTAGTGGATCGTGACAACAGACTGGTAACAACACAAGTAAAATGACTTGTTTGAATTGTCCCCAACTACCATGAACACTCTGGATTTAGTGTTATATCTTGTCATTATAACTTTTTAAAATTGGTAATCTTTCTATATATATTTATATATGTGTGGGTGTGTGTTACATAATTTAATACATGAAAATACCACCAATTTTGGAAACACGTGAACTGAAGCTACAGCATGTACTTCTTATCAAAATCAATGACAAAGCTAACACCTTTGAAAGGAAATAGTAAGGGTTAGGAGATCAATGTGTATCAAAACACTTAGCAATGGTGTACACATATACAGTGGATGCTTTTATGGCATAGAGGCAAGAGGTAATTGCATTACCACTTCATGACGTAAAGTGAGTGACTGCAGTCAAGGGGTGGAATGTATCAGGGCATCTCTCCCCACCACAGGAGAGCTTATCTGTTGCTTGTTAGCTGATGAAATAACTCAGGGCATATCATCCCTCACATGAGTTTGCTAAGTGGCAAAATAACTCAGTCAGGACAGCTTGTCTTGTAGTGAGTTATTTCAGCACCATGGGATTACCACTCCCAGCTGACAGTAAACATCTTTCTGTGGAAGCAGATGTGGAAAGATAAGCTGGAATTTCTGACTGACAGACACTCCACTTTACAAACTATTGAAGCTACACCAAACTTTCACAAAGCAGAAATCTGCACATTCCCTGGAAATGTGTGGGGGTCTCTCCCCAAAGTGGGGAGGCCTGCTTTGTGGTTACTTGTCACCACCATATTTCCTGAAAAATCCCCTTGCCCAGGATTCTTCTCCTGGGAAGCTGAGAAGCCTCAGAGAAAAAGGAAAACAATATTATCCCATTTGCTTCTCCTGTGTTTTGCTGCTTTGGAATGTGGAATGAGACAGAAGGAAAAAGAAAATGGGAGGGGGTGGCATACATTAGAAGGGGGTCTTAGGCATTTCAGGGAGTCTGTATCTCTCAAGTACCTCAGCCAATGGGGAAAGAGAGAGGGAAATGCAGCCGTGAAATCAGGATAAAAAAGAGGATGAGCATCCACAAGCAGTGGGGGGGGTGTTGGACCACACGCATCTATCATGGATGTGAAAAATGCATATTTTATTATTGGCTTTTTGCAAATATTAAAATCAATATTAAATGTGTTATGTTAGAAAGTTATTCTGTATTAATTTTTTTAAAGTAGTTTTAGGTTATAACATAATGTTAAATTAGAAACAATGTGATGTAAGATACTTTTTTTTAGCTCAAGAAAAGGATGAGATAATCAAGAAATTCTTTGCACAGAGATAACAGCAACAAGACACCAAAATTCCCAAGAGAAGAATTATTGCCTCCTTATCAGGAAGAACCAGACTTGGTGGGGAAAGAGATGACTGATTTACAAGATGAGGGGGGAAAGTTGACAATAACCAGGAAACACCCTTTGTTTGAAAAGAATTTTTGAATCATGTATGAGATATATGAATATGTAACAGGCTATTGCTTTTAAGGGTTAATCCTTTGTTAGCGAGCCATGCTTTCAAGAGGAAAGCATCCGAACATTCGTAATTCTTTGCTTTTATTGGCCTTTATTGTCCTAACTCTGATTGTCCAAATTCTTATTGCTCTAATTTGTATTACTATTTTTATAACCATTTTATTACTATTAAACTTTTCAAATTTTAAAACAAGTGATTGGCGTTTTTCACACTGGATGATGCAATCCCCCAAGGGGATCCCCAGTGTGTCACATTCACATTTTCTGAAAAATCCCTTCGCCCAGGATTTTTCTCCTGGGAGGCTGAGAAGCCTCAGAGAAAAAGGAGAACAATTATTATCTCATTTGATTCTCCTATGTTTTGTTTGACTGGAATGTGTTTGGACATTGTTTACCAACAGGTGATTGTTTCATTGGTTTCTGGTGTGAGTGTTTTGACTCAATGGCCAATCAGTGCTAAGCTGTGTTGGGACTCTGGAGAGAGTCACGAGTTTTCATTATTATCTTTTTAGCATTCTGTAAGTATCCTTCCTGTATTCTTTAGTACAGTTTACTATAGTATTCTTTAATATAATATAGTATCTTAAAATAATAAATTAGCCTTCTGAGAACATGGAGTCAGATTCATCATTCCTTCCTTCATCTGGGGGAACTCAAATACGATACCAGCGGGACCCAAATAATCAGGCCAGTCTGGCTCACCTTCATGATTACTGTGCTTATTTGATTAGGGCAATCAAATCACCAGCTCCTAAAACTAACAACATAGCTAAGGCTATGTTGTCAGAACAGGAAAAGCATGAAAGCCCCTTTCATTAGTTGGAGAGGATTAGGGATGCCTTGCGGAAGCATGGGGGGATGGATCCTAAGGGGCCAACTTTTGAGACATTGCTGAAGGTACAATTTGTTACTAAAGCCTGGCCTGATATAAAGAAAGGAGTACAGAAAGATGAAAAGTGGCAGAATAAGCCTCTGGAGGAATTGGTTAGAAAAGCACAGCAGATATATGTAAGAAGGGATGAAGAAAAGGCAAAGGCAAAGCTGATGGCCGAGTTTTTACAGCTCCGGAGGAATAAGCCTGTCCTAGGGTGACTTTATGATGCTTGTATTCCTAATCATCTGTTCTGCTTATGCCGGATATTGAATTCTGTGCCTTTAAGACTGGTTTCGAGAGCAAAGAGGGGAAGGAGAAGCATGCAGTTCATCTGCAGAAACTGCACTTGCTCCCCCTCATTCTTTCTTTTGGCGCGTGTTGTCTGCAGCACAGACAGTGGGAGAGAGCTCTCCATTGCTTTTAGTTAGGTTATTTTTGGCTAGCTGAGGCAGAGAAGTTCCCCAGACTGTGGCTCAACTTTAAGATATAAAGTGAGTTTATTACTAACAAAATCAGGCCAGGATAATGAGAAGTAAAATAAGCCCTTAAAAACACCTTCCCCCCACCCCTCCCTCCTTTCCAGCTCTACCTCCTACCCCAGCAGTGCAAGGAGACAGAAAATGAGGGTTATGGTGAGTTCATCACCTGTGGCTTCTCCCACTGCTCAGGGAGAGGAGTCGTTCCCCTGCTGCATGCCCATCAGCCTGCAGGGCTGGCTTTGCCCCCAAGCAAGGCAGCATGGACCGAATAGCTCAGTCCCTCCTGGGGACAGAGTGTTGGAATACCCAAGCCACTCATAGCCGTGGCTACCTTAAGCAAGCTTAGTGGATATCAGCTCTTTAGTGATTACCAGCTCTTAGGATTCCAGCTCTTTGCTTGCTAAGGCGCCTGGCAGGCTAGAGGGGAAGCAGATGCTGCGAGAGAGGAGAAGAAAAGGTCCTGGTCGTTCCACAGTGATGGTTTATTGAGGGGTCTGTGAAGGGTTCCAGCGACAGCTCTTCTTCTGCCAAATGGGCTAAAACAGCCCCTTTTTATAGGGTATAAGTGGATCCAAACTTGTCCAATAGTAGGGGTTAGGGGAAAGTGACCTATGGGGTTACAGACATAAGCTAGGGTCTGAAAGGTGGAAGACAGGAGCTTATTTTGCTATTTCATCATGACTCAGCAATTCCTATCGTTAAGCCTCGGCCCTCCATGCAGCCCTAGCCAATTCCATGGAGTCTGCTACACTGCTGCACTGTGGGGTCCCTCCCACAGGAGAAATTTCTCCCCAAACTTCTCCAACATGAGTTCATCTCACGTGCAACCGCTCTCTGTGACCTGCTGCAACGTGAGTCCATCCCACAGGCAACAGTACCCCTCAAACTGCTGCAGTGTGGGTCACTCTTCCATGGGGTGCAGTCCTTTAAGGACAGGCTGCTCCAGCCTGGTAGCAGGGCCCCTCTCTCTCCATGGGTTTCCCACAGGATCACAGCCTCCTCCCAGGTATCCACCTGCTCCAGTGTGGGGCTCCTCCATGGGCTGCAGGAAGATTTCTGCATCCACATGGACTTTGACAGTGTCTTGGTTTGGAAAGACAGGTGCCTGCTAAGGAAGGCAGGAGCCTCCCCTGAAATGGAGAATGTAACCCCCCCCCCACTTCCGAATTCCTATAAATTTTAAATTAAGGGTCTCTCAGGCAAAAAAATACGGGAGCAGGAAATAACAGTTCTTTAATAGGGAAGAAAATAAAAGGATAAAATAAACAATGCAGTAAACTAAAACAACACTGACAGAGTCAGAACACAACCTGACACCCTGTTGGTCAGGGTGTTGGTAGCAGTCAAATCGGAAATGTGGCTGCAGTCCTCCTGGAGTGTCAGGTGTAGTTCTGCTGGAGCAGGGATCCTGTAGAAAAAGGGTGTAGTCTTCCTCCGAAGATCCAGTGGAAGAAGAGGCAGCTGCTGTTCCTCTGGGAAATCCAGTGGAGAAGCTGTGCTGGTATTCCAGAATCTCCAGATTATATCTGGGTAGAATGCTTGGCTCTTCCCTCTGGGCAGAGCATCTCACAATGGGATGCTATAGTTCTTATCAGTCATGCAGTGGCATTCAAGACCCTATTATCAGCAGACGTTGTCCCATCCCCCGTTCCCCCCCCCCCCCCCCCCCAGGGAGGAGTGGTTGTGGAAGAGATAAGGAAAACTGCCCACTTGACAGAAGACAACTGCCATACAGATGGCAAATAGAATACATCTTGCCTTGCAATCAGGGACACATGGGCTACAAGGGTTCAGTTGCTTCACCATGGTCTTCACAATGGGCTGCAGAGAAATCTAGGCTCTGGTGCCTGGAGCACCTCCTTCCCCCTCCTTCACTGACCTTGGTGTCTGCAGCTGTTCTTCTCACATGTTCTCACTCTGCTCTTCTCTGGCTGAAAATTACAACTGCGACACAACTTTTGTTTTGATTTCTTCCTAAATATGTTATCACAGAGGCGTTACCACCATTTCTAATTGGCTCAGCCTTGGCCAGCAGCACATTCATCTTTTGAGCCACCAGGGATTGGCTCTGCCAGACATTGTGGAAGCTTCTAGCAGTTTCTCTCAGAAGCCACCTCTGTGGCCCCCCCGCTGCCAAAAACCAGGCCATGCAAAACCAATACAAGTTGTCAAGCCACTCTCCATCATATTTGAAAAGTCATGGCAGTCAGGTGAAGTCCCAGGTGACTAGAAAAAGGGAAACATTGCACCCATCATTTAAAAGAGTAGAAAGGAAGACCCTGGGAACTACTGTCCTGTCAGCATCACTTCTGTGCCTGGGAAAATCATGAAACAGATCCTCCTAGAAGCTCTCCTAAGGCACATGGAGGATAAGGAGGTGATTCAAGGCAACCAGCACAGCTTCACCAAGGGCAAGTTCCATCTGACCAACCTAGTGGCCTTCTACAATGGAATGACTCCATCAGTGGACAAGGGAAGGGCTACAGATATCCTTTATCAGGACTCTGTAAAGTCACTGAAATGGTCCCCCACAACATCCTTCTCTCTCAGTTGGAGAGAGATGGATTAAATGGGTGGACTGTTAAATGGAGAAGAAAGGGGTTGGATAGTCACAAACAGACAGTAGTGGTCAACAGCTCAGTGTCCCAATGGGCATTGGTGACAAGTGGTGTCCCTCAGGTCTCTGGGACCAGTGCTATTCAATGTCTTCATCATCACTGACATCGACAAAGGGATCAAGTGGACCCTCAGCAAGTTTGCAGATGACACCAAGCTGAGTGGTACGGTTGACACTCCTGAAGAAAAGGATGCCATCCAGAGGGACCTGGGCAAGCTCAAGAAGTGGGACAATGGGAAACTCATGCAATTCAACAAGACCAAGTGCAAGGTGCTACACCTGGGTTGGGGCAAGCCCTGTATCAGTACAGGCTGGGGATGAACAGATCAAGGGCAGCCCTGCTGAGGACTTGAGGGTGCTGGTGGATGAGAGGCTAGACATGAGCTGGCAATGTGTGCTTGCAAACCAGAAAGCCAGTGGAAACTGAGAGTAGGTTTAGATTAGATATAAGAAAATAATTCTTTACTGTGAGGGTGGCAAGGCACTGAAACAGGTTGCCCAGAGAAGTTGTGGATGCCCCAGCCCTGGAAATGTTCAAGGCCAGGCTGGATGGGGCTTTGAGAAACCTAGTCTAGTGGAAGGTGTCCCATGGTGTCCTGGTCTGAAAGACAGGTGTCTGCCAAGGAAGGCGGGAACCTTCCTGGAAGGGAAAAGATGACCCCCTCCCTCCAAATTATTATAACTTAGAAATTACGGGGCTTTCGGGCAAAGATATGGGAAAAGGAATAACAGTTCTTTACTAGAATATAGAGATATATCTATAGATATATATATAAAGACAGACAAACAACAACACAACCCACCCCCCCCATCCCCCCCCCCCCAAACCAGAAAACCACATAATAGCCTTTTTACTGCCTGTCAAGCAATTTTCCCTTTTGGTCTAGTTACAACCACAACTGTCAGGGGGCACTGTTGGCTCCTGATGAAGCAGAGGGAGTGCAGTGACTCCTCCTCCAGGGGGCATTGCTGGCTCTGGTGGCCGGTGCGAGCCCTGAGCCTCCCCAGGGGGTAATGGCGGCCCAGGGAGGAGAGAGAGGGTATTTCAGTTTTCCCCTGGCTCTCACACATCCTGTGGGGTATCCTGTTGATGGCAGAAGCCGCCAAGGCTCCAGTAAGCAGCTGGAGGTGCTCTCTCATGAGAGGGAGAGAGAGAGAGGATGTGGAGGCCTGATCTTTTCCCTTGTTAACACCCATGCAGACGGTGGGGATCTCTCCTGGCGAGGGTAGATGTTGCAGAGAGAGTCCCAGTCCACCAACAGTCCATTGTAAGCAGCGGCCTCGCCAATAGGCAGTTAGGAGAAACTTCACACCAACACCAAACCCCTGGGCAGGAGAAGTCCAGCGCCAAACCCCACAACCCACTCCCCTCCAAGCCAGGCAAGGACTGCCCCACCCACAGCTCAGAAGCTACCGAAACCACCCTGCTTTTCCCCCTCCCCCAGGCATGACCCCCAAATTCTCATTTCCCTTGCCTGAGTCATTACTGTGGTATGTAAGAGTTGTAAAATGGTATGTAAGGTGGCCATGTCTTGCATTTCTTAATTACTCCTATTTTTTCCCGGACAACCCCCTCCTCTTACAGCATCTTCCTTTCAGATGGGACAAAATTCCCAGAAAAACCAAAACCCACAACATTATCCACCCCAAAATTTTCCCATACCAAAATTTTACATCTAACTTAGACCTTTAAACTACATACATATATGCATTATTCTAATTATATATATATATATACATGCAGATGTGGGTACGGGCACAGTGTCATTGATAGGTCTCTCCTTGAGCCAGGTCTTATGAGCTCTCAGAGAACTTATAATGCCTGAGATAGCCCAGCTACCCCGAATGGCATAAAGTTAGCAGGATGGCTTCTGAGGCAGTGTTGGAAACAGAAAAAAGTTTAATAAAAGACAAAATAACAAAGCTCTTACAGAGAAAAACCAAGCCGGCGGCAAGAAGCTCTTGCTCCTGCTAAAACACTCCACAAAGGCCATTATTTCCTTTGTTCTCTTCTTTTTCTAGTGAATTACCTAGGCGGGACTGCTTGGCCTCTGTCCAATCAGACAGCCCCAAGTCTGGAGTGAAGTCCAAAAGATCCTATGAGATGTCTTTGTACCAAATTGGGAGAGAAACCTCTGGGCTTTTTGCCTTTTTAAGCAGACAAACAATAATTTAGTCACTCTGTCAACAGGGGGCACATGCCTACATCTCACCCTTTCTATATATATAAAAAGGAAAGAGGAGAAAAGAACAAGATAGCTATTCTGAAAAAGTCTCACCCCTGTTGACAATTTGTAGTTATGCTAGTGATTTTTAAATTTGGTTATAATTTTTATTGCTTTTAAACTATTATTCTGTCTTAACTTTGGTGAGGTGTTTTGTGACAGTGGTCACTGGGGTTTTCAGGATGAAGGGAGAGACGTAGATCTGACTCCATGTTCAGAAGGCTTGATTTATTATTTTATGATATATATATATTACTTTATACTAACTAAAAAGAAAAAGAAGGAAAGGTTTCATCTCAAAAGCTAGCTATGCTAAGAATAGAATAGAAAAGAATGATAACAAAGCAGCTCTCTCGGACTCTGTCTGAGATAGCTTGGTCCTTGATTGGCCATTAACTATAAACATCCAAGATGGGCCAATCCAGACGGACCTGTTGCATTCCACAGCAGCAGATACCTAAGAAAGGATTTTTCATAAAAAGGATGTCTACGACAGTGGTTTTTTCAGGCAAGCTTTAAGTTTCTTGCTATATATAATTTGAACATATAGAACATATAGCACATATAGTTGCCAACCCAAATCTATCTGTGACACCTCTATTTTTGCAGCCTGATCCATCTGTTCATTGTTGTGGTACTCCTCATCAGCCTGACTCTTGGGCATATGGACATCCACATGATGGACTTTCAATAGTAGCTTGTCTACCAAAGTGGCAATGTCTTGCCATTCATCAGCAGCCCAGACTGGTCTTCCTCTACGCTGCCAGTTGCCCTTTTTTCACCTTTCCAACCAACCCCACAAAGCATCGGCTACCATCCATGAGTCAGTGTAGAGGTAGAGCTTTGGCCACTTCTCTCGTTCAGCAGTGTCCAGGGCAAACTGGACGGCTTTGAGTTCAGCAAGTTGGCTCGATCCACCTTCCCCTTCAGTAGGTTCTGCAGCTACTCACGTGGGGCTCCGTAAGGCTGCTTTCCACTTGTGGTTTGTCCCTACAATGAGACAGGAACCATCAGTGAAAAGAGCAGTATGTTTCTTCTTGTGTCAGTTGGTTGTACAGTGGAGATTCCTCAGCACATGTCAACTGTTCTTGCTCCTCTTCATCCACCAGACCAAAATTCTCACCTTTGGGCCAATTCATAATTATCTTCAAGATCCCAGGGTGATTCGGATTTCCAAAATGGTCACACTGTGTTATGAGGGGAATCCACTTACTCCATGTCTTGTCGGTGGCATGATGGGTAGATAGAACCTTTCCTCTGAACATCAACCCCGGCACTGGTAATTGAAGTGCCAGGAGAAGTTGTGCTTTTGTGCCAATCACCTCTGAGGCAGCTTCATAGGCTGCCAGGATTTTCTTCTCTGTTGGGGTGTAGTTGGCTTCGAACCCTCTGTAACTTGGGCTCCAGAATCCAAGTGGTTGGCCTTGAGTCAACCAGGCACCTTCTGCCAGAGCCTCCAGGAAAGACCGTTGTTCCCAGCTGTAGAGTAGAGCACATTCTTCACCTCTGGTCCTGTCCTGACTAGGCCAAGGGCTACCATGTGAGCTATATCCTGCATGATCCCGGCAAAGGCTCGTTGCTGTTCGGGGCCCCAGTGGAAACTGTTCTTCTTGTGGGTTACCAGGTAAAGAGGGCTCACAGTCTTGCTGTACTCAGGAATGTGCATCCTCCAGAAACCTACGACACCTAGGAAAGCTTGTGTTTTCTTCTTGTTGGTTGGTGGAGACATCGCTGTGATCTTTTTGATTACCTCAGTGGGTATCTGATGCTGTCCGTCTTGCCACTTTACTCCCAGGAACTGGATCTCTCAGCATGTCTATTGACATTACTGTTTTTGATGTCAAAAGAGGCTTCCAGGAGAATCTGGATGATCCTTTCTCCATTCTCAAAGACTTTCGTTGCCATGTTCGCCCACACAATGATGTCATCAATGTACTGCAAATGCTCTGGAGCTTCACCCTTTTCCAGTACAGCCTGGATCAGTCCATGGCAGATGGTGGGACTGTGCTTCCACCCCTGGGACAGTGGATTCCAATTATACTGCACACTCCTCCAGGTGAAGGCAAACTGGCCTGCACTCTGCTGCCAGAGAAATGGAGAAAAATGCATTGGCAATGTCAGTAGTGGCATACCACTTTGCTGCCTTGGACTCCAGCTCGTACTGAAGCTCCAGCATGTCTGGCACAGCGACGGTCTGAGTTGGGGTAACTCCATTCTGATGCCTTAAGATTTTAGCCTTTATATTTTTCAAATCCTGTGCTGCATTAGTGAATAACTCTAAACTTCATATAAAGTGTTAACTATTGTCTTCACACTTTGGTCTGACAAAACAATTCCTCTGGGCCTGGAACACAAGGGCACCCTACAGCCTCAGGCCCCAAAAAGCATAAAGAAAAGTGAATTGGGGAGGAGCAAACTGAGGGAATATAACTTCATAACCTGAAGCTGTGATATATAACACAACGCAGACACGCAGCTCTCTCAAGGTAAAAAGAGAATTTTTAATTTCTGACTCCAACATTTATAGATTTCCAAAAGTGACAGTGGATTGGAGGATGACAGTGCCACCTCTCCAATGACACTGGAAAAACCAACAGTCCATCAAATTTCTCCTCCTCCATAAAAGAATGCAAAACAATAAGTTATTTATATAAAGTGTGTGAGAAAGTTCTTTACAAGAATGTAAACATCAGAAGGCTTAGAAAAACTTAAAAAATCAGGGTGACACCCCCGCTACCAAAAACTAGGCCATGCAAAACCAACACACCCCCTCAGGAGTCCTAATGCAGAAGGGTTTTCTGATAGTCCAGGCAAGGTGTTAATTTGCCTAATGCCCTCTGCCTCTGTAACAGCCTGAATTGCTGCTAGTATAGTCCAGGGTAAAGAAGCAAAAAGGGCCTTTGCATAATATCTACAGATGTTTAATTCAGCCGCGCGGTGAGATGTTCAGAGTTCCCCAAAGCACACACAAGTGTAGGCTCTAGGTTACTCAATCCCGAGGGGTGGGGGGTGAACCTGGTCTTGGGGCAGTACAAAAATGAGGGCCAATCAGGGAATAGGGAGGGAGTGGCTCAGGGACATAGGAACAGACATAGGAACCGGGAAAGGAGCCAATGGGGTCTAACAGCTTTTTGAGGGAAGCTTCTTGTGTCTCCCTAAACCAGGGAATGCCCCCCAGGGGTCTCCACATGCCTCCACAGCAGCTATCCCAAAAGCCCACCTGAGTCCTCTTGGGTCTTTGAAATAGCCGCTCCAGAGGAAATCCATGCCCAGAATACACAGGGCCCCTGGATCAGTCACAATAGGGTGTTTCTGCCACTCCTTCCTTATCAAGCTTACCTCAGCTTCCAGCAGTCAACTGCTGCAATCCCCTAGTCACCCCAGCAATAGAAAGGGGTTCCGCCCCCCCATGTACTGATGGTATTAAAGTACACTGCACACCAGTGTAAAACCAGAGCCTTGTATTTCTGTGGTTCTGATGTGCCAGGCCATCGGATCCACACAGTCCAAAAGACACGATTTTCCCTGGCTTTTACCTGGCTGGAGGCGGGGCCCCTCTAGTCCTAGCTGCTGTTCCCTCCCTGGGTATACATTCTGGAGGTCCCTTCAAGGGGATCAGATGTATCATCTTCCCTTCTATTATGATGCCATGATGATTTTTTGCCTTTTCTTTTATATACCTTTTATATACCTTTTATGTATCCTCAGTTCTCTTAGCATGCATACTTGTAATTCCTTAAGTCTGATAACAGCATAGTCCTGGTATTCTGTTAGGCCAGAAGACCAAACATCCTAGAGGCCTTGCAGTTGGAGGCCAGAAAGCCCTACACTATCTTGAGAAACCAAGGTCCTCTCTAGAATGCACCCTGTAAACTAGGATTAGGCCCATCCAGGGGGAAATTCTTTGCGATGGGAGGATATCACACTATTCATTCAAGCCTCTCATTGGGGCATCTTTGTTAGATATGCTAATTTGCAAGGTCTATAAAATGGTATACACCATTGTCGTGGTTTGAGAGGAAGTAAGTTTTCTGGGATGCTGTGGTCACACCAATGGGTGCTCAGATTTGAATATTGGCACCTGGTGTGGCCACTGGGGATATTGTATACGCATCTGAGAACACAGGGGTTAAAAGCAGAGCATTCCCAGGAAACCTTCTCTTGAGTTTTGGTGAGGGAAGCAGGTCAGACCACCCCCGGCCCAGCTTCTGGCTGGGCAGGGGAGGGGAAGCCATGCGGTCAGGTGAGGTAGGCCTGGCCCCGAGGAGGGAAGGGTGGAAGAGCACCGAGAGGCATCGGGCAGCCCCCTCCTCCCCCCGTCGCAGACATCTTTTCATCAAAAATCTTTTCTTAGGATTTTTCTTCCTGAGAAGCTGAGAGGCTTCAGGAACAAAATGTAAACAATGGTTATCTGCTGCTGTGGAATGCAACAGGTGCATCTGTGATTGGCCCATTTTGGATGTTTATAATTAATGGCCAATCACAGCCCAGTTAGCTTGGACTCTCTGTCCAAGACACAAACCTTTATTATTGATTCCATTCTATTCTTAGCTTAGCTAGACTTCTGAGATGAAACTTTCCCTTCTATTCTTTTTAGTATAGTTTTAATGTAATGTATATCATAAAATAATAAATCAAGCCTTCTGAACATGGAGTCAAACATTCTCGTCTCTTCCCTCACCTGAAAACCCCTGTGACCACCGTCACCCCCCCCCCCCCTCCCACACCAGGAGACAGAGAAAGAGAGAGAGCCTGTGCAACCTTGAAATTTGATATCATGTGCTGGCAGCACAGCCTGGCCGGCAGAGAAGGGGGGGGGGTGCAGCGAGAAGGTTTTCCCGCTGCTGTGGGAGCTCTGGGCGGGTAGAGCCCGAGCTTTTAACCCTTTTTTTTGACAATTAAAACTTTGCAGAACATTAACCTTTCCTAGAAGAGAGATAGAGATGAAATGGAAGAAGGAAATGTGCAAGTGTGAAGGTCTGGGCAAGTGAAAGATGTCGGAGGAGTAGAGAAGAATCTTAGGTGGGAAGACATGATGGAGTGGCCTTAGCTGGACTCTTCTTGTTATAGCCATGGACAGAACCATGTTTCCTGTGACACAGAGACTGCATCCAGGGGGAGGCAATGGCTCAGAGCCAAGAGGGTTCAGTGTTGAGACCCCTCGGCCCCAGGGGGTGAAATTTGGGGGGGACAGGTGTCCCGAAGGTGAGACTGTGCTCTTTTTGGAACCGGACAAAGCATCCTTAAAAGGACAACCCTAGAAGCAGCTCTGGTCCATGTGCAGTGGTGAGAGCACTGGACATGGAAGGAAGAGGTCACGATGGCAGATGTTCTCCGGGCGGTGCCACGAGTGACATGGAAACACACGAGGTTTCAACTGTGTTTCCTGGGGAAGCCTATGGCACAAGAAGGACTCCTCTCCTCTTGATGAACTGAGAATTGATTATCTAAAGGGTGGTGATGGACTGAGAGTTGGTGATTTGGGGGATGGATGTATTGGAAATTTGGTGGGGGGGAGGAGGAAATGTTTTTGGAAGGTTTTCATTTTCCCTGTGTGTATTTCTTTTTACTTAGAGTTGTAGTTTAGTTAATAAAGTTTTCTTTTCTTTATTTCTAAATGGGGGCCTGCTTTGCTTATTCCTGGTCACATCTCACAGCAGAAACCAGGGAGAACGTATTTTCATGGGGGCACTGGCATTGCGCCAGCCCCAAACCATGACAACAATCTATCGTGTGCATGCATTTTGGCGTGCTCCATCTTGGCGAAGTGTTGCACCATAAGGATCCTTATTAAATAGTGAGGTAAAAACTCTTTATCCCTTAACTGTGTCTGGGTCTCAATTTTAGGACCAAGGAAAGGCATCAGTTGTACCTAGCAGCTCAGTCATGGAAACTGAGGCTACATTCGTTTTGGTGGAACTCCCTCTGTTAGTAGTTTCCTTATTTACTTTAGTCACCCATGATGTCAGGACAGAAGTGGGCTTTCCATGCCACCTTCTCATATCTTCCCCATTGTCCTGGTTTAGGGCAAATTTGGGAGAAAACCTCCAAAAGGGTCCCCCCCAGAAAGCCAACCCACACGGCCCCTCCCCCCCAACCAGTTTGGGAAAGAATTTCCTCGGAGAGAGGTGGAAAAAAAAATGTTTCTTTAACAGGCAAAGCACTCCCCAGCACACAAAATGAACAATACCGGATGACAAAGCTCATTTGTCGCTCTGAAGAGATGACAAATTCAGAAAGTCTCTCCGGTAGGTGGTTGCCCTGTTATCAGTCCCTCCAGCACTGGGAAAGGCTGCAGAGTAGGCCACGGCAGGCTGCAAAGTGTGAGCTCTCGGTGTTTCCTTGGGTCCCAGTCTGGAGCAGGTTAGAATGGTTCCAAGAAAAGGGAAAGAAAAACAGTCCAGGGAAAGCTTGGACTGCCTCAGCTAGCTAAACTAACTAACTCAAAAGCAAAAGGAGCACGGTGTTCTGCCCCGTCCGTGCCCAGACATCAACAGTGTTCCAGCAGACTGTGGAGGAGTGAGTCTAGTTCTTGATAACAAAACTCTGTGCTTCTTCTTCTCCCTGCCTTCGCTCTCAGCCAGTCTTGAGGGCACAGAATATAATATCCAGCATAAACAGAACACACGATTGGGGATACAAGCATCATAGCATCACACAGGAAAAACCAGAGGTCAGCTCGTGGGATGTACCCCCTCTCCCTACCTGGGGGACAGGCTCTGACATTGGGTCCTGTGACTTGCCCTGGTGCCACATGGAAACTGTTGTCCCTCATTTCCTTCCTCATCTCCTCTTTGAATTTTTCCTGACCAACTTTAAATTTCTCAACCACAGCAGACATGTGAGTCTTCATCAGGCCATGGACCACGCTCTCATAATTCCTGAGTTTGCTGGCTATAGAAGCCACTGTGTCTTGGCTGTCCTCAAAATGCATTGTTGCTATCAAGTCGGAGTATTCACATGGCTTCAGATATGCAAGGCTTCATTACATTTGTGCTGTGCACCCGACCTTGTCAGAGTTGTTATCATGTTTTTCGTCCCTTCCAAACAGTATCTCCAATACTGCTATTTCTCTCATGTGATGGATCCCTTCCTCCGTGGTCTTCCAGTGCATTCTATGATGGTGGTCCTGCAGTCTCTCTCTGTGAACAAACCTCTCTCTTACACTCATTAACAGCCCCTCCCAGAGAGGAAGGGGCCCTGGCTCCCTCATGAACATCTGATTAATACCTGCATCCTGGGTCAAGGATCCCAAATTCCTTGCTTTGCCACTATCCAGTTGCACACTTGTACACATAAGGTCCCAAATTCGAATCAACCAGGTGGAAAAAGCCTCGTGCCCCTGTCGCACAATATCTTTTTGAAGATTGTGGAGATTGTCGTGTGACAGGGACTCAGTGATGATTTTAGGCTCCAGCTCCTCCGATGGTTTTGAGGGCCCTGGTACCTCATTGTCATTAACTGGGCATACCAATTTGGTTTTATACTTCTTCCTCTGCACAGGGGTGACTGCTGCTGACTGCGGCTGCTGTTGTGGCTCAGCTGGAACCTGGACGGTTGTAACATCTGTGGGTTCCACTGCTGCACCATCCGACTTTCCCTCTTTGAGTCAGGGGGAGGGCTTCCAAACAGCTGAGGAAGAGTGTTTCTTTAACACCTGGCATATGTCCTCCTATACCTCCACCCAATCCAAGTGATTCCTTTCGAAGGTGGACTGTTGGGCAGTGATAGGCTGTTGGGCAGTGTCCCTGGTTCCTGTGGCATGCTCCTGGGCAGCATCCCTAGTCTCTAGGGTTGATGTCAGGGTAGTTACCCAAGACAATCTCATCCTGTCTCTAAATGCTAAATAGATTAGGCCTATCAGCCACACTAGCCGTTGTATATCGTTAGCATCTAGAGAAAATTTGAAACTTTCAATAGCCATTGCGGTAGGCCCAAAGAAGCAGGTGAAGGATTGGAAGAAAACCCCCCAGTGTTACTTCCTCACAATGGGTACCATTATTAAAGAAACCCCAAAGATTTGAACGTAGTCTGTGATAGCTATATAGTCATGTGCCTGCATTCCAGAGGAAGTTTACAAACCTTGAATCCCTCACCTTATTGACCCGTTCTAATAAAGCCTCTGTTCTGGCCTTATCATCAAGCAGTGCAAGATAGCTCGGGAGTCCAGTCCTCAGGGGACAGGGTGCCCGAAAGCCAGGCTAGCTCAGGCCGACACCGCGGACTAACTCCCTTAGCAAGCTCGGTAGTGATCAGCTCTTTAGTGATGGCAAGCGCTTAGGATTTCAGCTCTTGCTTGCTAGGTAAGTTTGCCCTTGGCTGAGGCTGCAGCAGACAGCAGAGAGAGGAGAAGGAGGCATGCTGGAGTTCCACAGCGATGGTTTTATTGAGGGGATCTGCGAAGGGTCCAGCGACAGCTCTTCTTCTGTCAGATGGGCTAAAGTATGCCCCTTTTATAGGGTTAGGGGGAATCCAGATTTGACCAATAGTAAGGGTTAAAGTAACATAGCCTATAGGGTTACAGAGATAAGCTTTGGGGCGGAGGTCAGAGAGACAGGAACTTATGTTGCTGTCTCAGCATTCCTATTATTCAGTTCTCCATGGAGCTTTACCTATGTTCATGGGGTTTACTACATCATTCTGCAAACCGGATAACGGACACAATAGCCTTAATCATAGGACCCATATTTAGATAAGGAGGTGTAAATGGGAAAAATGCAGCCATGATCATGTGCCAACCGAACCAGGGTAGGTTAGACCACATGGTGCTGCCTAACAAGGTTTCTATATCCAGTACACAAATGGGTTGCCCACAAATTGTTATTCTTTTTTCACCCTTTCCTCTCCATGCCCTCATACCCGAAATTGGGCATCAAAAACTGTCCTGGTTTAAAAGGCATGTGTCTGCCAAGGAAAGTGGGAATCTTCCTGGAATGGAAAATATGACCCCCCTCCCTCCAAATTTTTATAACTTAGAAATTATGGGGCTTCCAGGCAAAAATATGAGAAAAGGAATAACAGTTCTTTACTAGAATATATATAAACCAAGACAGAAAAATGACAACAGCAACAGCAAAGAAAACAGAAAACCCAATAACAACCTTTTTCCTACCCGTCAAGCAATTTCCCCTTTGGTGTAGTTACAGCCTCAACTGGCAGGGGATGCCATTGGCTCCTAGGTTGCGTTGGCTGCAGTGACTCTCGTACAACCGACAGAGAGCACTAGCAGGCCCCGTGAGACAGGGAAGATGTGCTCATTCCCCCTCGGCTTCAGGGGGTACTCCTATACAAGGTCAGAAACCACTCCAGGTGGTAGTGGAGTCTCAGGGGAGGGAGAAGAAGGCAAATTGCTCCTTTTGTAAACTCACAAGCTGCAATCAGTCTTGGCACCACCTCTGGCAGCAGGCAGCAAACAGTAAAAGCAGGCAGATCTGATTGGGCATCAATGGACCTTGGTATCACCTACTGGCAGCTGGAAGAAATGGTGAAGGCAGCAGTCAATCTCAGTACCATCCACCGTCAGCCGGCAGAAACAATGAAAAGAGGGCAGACCAGGGCAGCAAACTAAAACATAGCATTGTCTTGGGAAACAGGCACCATAACACACACAACTACTCTCCCTGACTGCCGGGCAGAAGAGGGATGAGCCCCAGCTCCTTACCCCCTAGCCAAGTCTTGGTTAGCCCCACCACCTCTCACTGTATTATCTGCAACTCCCAACAAACCCCTAACCCCCAGGCAAGGCTCCCAAATTCGCAGAGTTATTATTCTGCTATGTGAGAGTGCTTGGCTATGTCTTTTGTTTCTGAATTACCCCTGCTGTCTCCCAGACAACACCTTCCTCTCACAGCATCTTCCTTTCTGATGGGACAAAATTTCCTGAAAAACCAAAACCCACAGCATACAGTAAATGGAACAATTCTTTGGGGTCATCAACACAAGAATTTGGGGGGGGGAGGATGACAACTCAAGGTTTATTTCCTCTAAGGTTAACATCAGTGCATTCTAAAAGGTTAAATTATAGTGTTACAGGAACACGGAAACCTAAGTGGTATGTAACAAAAGGTTAACCACAAGTAATATTGTAACAAGATGTGCAAGTAAAACAAGCAAGATAGCAAAGCAAGTGACATAACAAGTACCATCAAGAGTAGGATAGCAAGTTTTAACAGAACTTGCCAACTGCAAAATTAGCTAAAACCAAATTAGACTTGTGAGAAACAAGGCTCGCTCTTTAAATTTTTTTAAAGTTTAATAAGGGATAAAAAGGACAGTAGCCAGTGCTGGGGTGCTTGGCAAAGTGCCAAGCACGGCAGTTAGTGATAGCAACTTTCCTTATATACTTTTTCATTGCACTGATCAAATGCATATTCATGAAGATTATACATATTCAAGCATTCCTTTGAGTTCTTTTACATGTTCCATGCATTCTTTAGCTTTGTTCGATCCCTGACCTGTTGTGCAATTTTGTAGATTTGTTTTTTGGGAATCCTGTATATAATTTCCTCACAACGTGTGTGCCATTTCTTCAAAACATGTGTGCCATTTCTTCACAACGTGTTTGCCATTTCCTCACAACAACAAACGGGAATTAATTGATAGCCCCAGGGTCTGTAGCAGAAGTCCTTTTTGCAACATTTATTTTGATGTTATCTGTGTGGTTCCTTTAATGTTATCTAATCATACAGACAGTTTTAGCTATTTCCACAAACTTATCGAAGTTATTCTCTCTATTGTCAGTGAGTTACAAAAATAAAAGCATTACTTAGTCTCTATTTTAATATTTTGCAAAGGCCTAAGTTATAATATATATATTTATCACACTACTATTTATATAAGCTACACAGGGTCAGGGTATTAGCCACAAAAGCTGATTAATTATACAATACCAAAACCAGGTTAAAAGTGATTAAAAATTGTACTATATAAAAATAATTTGCAAAAATCAATATATAATAGTGAAAGACAACAACTACACAGTTATTTATAACAGACTGAAAAACAAGAAGCATCAGGCATGCACTGAAGAGAGGTAAAAATTCAGATGTGAGGAAGACTACAGAAAACCTTCATCAAAAGACCACCAGAAGACTGACAACCACCACAGAAGGAACTGACGCATGCGCAAAAGCAACAAATTATTGTGAAACCATGACACAGCTTTATGCAAATATTGAATCATGATTTTAAAAAGTTAAGATTTTAGCTGAGGGATAGAAACAATGTATCTAAGTTAGGTAGGTAGACGATAGGTTAATGATTGTTAGATGCTTACACTAAAACTGATTGTTCCATTATGAGCTTGCTTATAGAAGGGAGTGGAGTAAGTGAACCATTATAAGAACATGTTGAAACCAGTGGAACAATGGTTAGTACCTGGGCTTTACGTCAATCCATCACGAAGCAGGGGGGCCTTGGATTATGCCAGAGGCTCATGGAGACTTGATGAAGACTCTCCTGACTTCATCCTTCAAGACCACTGACCCATTTTGAGACCACCGACCCAATTCAAGAGAAGAATTGCACACGCATGAAGGACTAATAACCTCATTTAAATACAGAGCAGGGATGGGAGGTGCTGGAATGTGACAGTGGTCACTGGGGTTTTCAGGATGAAGGGAGAGACATAGATCTGACTCCATGTTCAGAAGGCTTGATTTATTATTTTATGATATATATATATTACTTTATACTAACTAAAAAGAAAAAGAAAGAAAGGTTTCCAGAAGCTAGCTAAGCTAAGAATAGAATAAGAAAGAATGATAACAAAGGCAGCTCTCCGACCGAGCGAGAGAGCCAGCTCTGCTGTGACTAGTCACTGAACTAAAACATCTACACCAGACCAATCACGGACCCACCTGTTGCATTCCACAGCAGCAGATAATTATTGTTTACATCTTGTCGCTGAAACTTCTCAGCTTCAGCAGGAAAAATCCTAAGAAAGGATTTTTAATGAAAAAAGATGTCTGCGACACTGGAGTTATGCATATATATTGTATGTAATATCTTGGGAAATAAATAGAGGGTAGAGAACCTTGTACAGCGTGGTCACGCCTTTTGGGGACGACCCCCATGCTGTCCGCCAGTGTAATAAACATACCACTTTCTAACTTTAACTAGTTAGAGAGTCTTTGTCCGTGATCCTCGGTTTTAATGACTCAATATGAGTATGCTAATGATATGTTGTAACTGTGACATTGTGTGGAAGGACTTTTAAAATGTAACTGAAGGCTAAAGAAGACTGAGTGAGTTTTCGGTGGAAAGATCCCCCTCATTCCCAGCGCTGAATAAACAAACTACCTGCTCTGTAACCATCTGACTATAGAGTTTTATTTTCTTGCCCAGCTTTGGGCTTCAGTCTGGTGAGCCAGGCAGGAGAAAATTCTCTGCCCCGCTGCAAGGTCTGCTGGAGCTGCAGACTCCCTTGGCATACTACGAGAATTTCTTGGAGAGACCCTGTGCTTGGCCGGCTCTCTGCAGGGGTAGATAAGAACCAACTGCAGGAAATGCAAGGTATTTGTTGATTGTTTTGAATTTTGTTTCTGGTCTTAGTTAAGTAACTCGCATAAGACGTGTGTGACAACTCACACAGGGTGCTGTATCACGGGTGAAATTCCCAGCGTTGATACATAAGGGGTTAGAGTCCCTAGGGGTTAGAGTCCTCTAAAAGGAAGTCTAATGGCTTTAAGTATTGGTCAAGGTCTTGGAATTTTGTGTTTGATTGTTGTATGTGTAATCTTGTGTCTTCTATATAAGACTAGTGTTTCTTGTATGTGTGTCTCTTAATAAGTTTTCATTTCTTGCCTGTGTGTCTGTTAAAAGGTTTTTGGCTTATGCCACATCATACTCTTATTATAGTCAAGTTACCTTGTCTGTTGTGCAGATCAGGACAGTGTTGATTGTGCGAGAGTAGACCATGTGATCCTTTTGTGTTAATTGCTTGTCAACATTGTAAACATAAATACTGGTGCAGGTCAAAACTAAGATTCCTAATTTGTGGTCGGTGCAGTATCAGCAGGATAAGAGTAAAGAAAGAACACAAGTGATAATTTTCACTGTAAAGTGTGGGCATCTAGATACCACCAGGAATAGGTAGCACTGACAGTAAATAGGTTTTCAAAAAGAGTCCATGGGGGTGTGTTTGGCTCATTGAAAGGATTTAGGAGGGATCCCTGGAGGCAATTAAAAGAAAAGTGATTTATTTAAATATTGAAATCAATGGTGGCCCCTATATAAATTAGAAAATGAAGAAAAGTGGCCTGTAAATGGGACCTTACAATATAAGGTTAAGGTTAATTATACTGCAGTTAATGTTGTTTGTAAGAAAGAACAAATGAAATGAAGTTATTTACCTGGATATGTTTTTCACTCTGAGACACAAGCCTGAGTGGCAGAGAGGGTGTGGTATTAATTTACCCCCACAAAATCCCTCAGTTTTAGCCCTAGACAAGGATGGAAGTAAAAGAAAAATGACAGTGTTGTTCTGCATGTAATATAGGTCAGAGATGTCTTAAACTGGGAAATAGAGAAGAAGAAAATAGTGAAGTTGATATTTTAGAATTACAATCTAATCTCAGGAGAGTCCCCGAGGCCCCTCAGTTATCACCTAGTCATAGTAGATTAGAAAGTGAGAAAGGAGATGACTCAGATGACTCAGATGAGGGAATGAGCCCAGGGATTCCAGTAACAGCTCGCACTAGAAGCAAGACTAAAAACTCACAGGGGCCAATGTCACTGACATATTTTCTGAAAAATACCTTTGCTAGGATTTTTCTCCTGAGAAGCTGAGGCCTCAGAAATGAAATGTAAACAATAATTATCTGCTGCTGTGGAATGTGGCAGGTGCATCTTTGATTGGTCTCATGTGAATTGTTTCTACTTGATGACCAATCACAGGTCCAGCTGTGTCGAGGCTGTGAGCAGTCACAAGGGTTTTATTATCATTCCTTTCTTTTCTAGCCTTCTGATGTCTTCTCTTACTTTAGTATAGTTTTAGTATATAATTTTCTTTTTAATATAATATATATCATAAAATAATAAATCAGCCTTCTGAAACATGGAGTCAAGATTCTCATCTCTTCCCTCATCCTGGGGACCCTCAAACACTGCCACATTTGGTGACCCCGAGTGAGGAACACCCCCACATGCCATAGTGGCAGCTTTAGAGCAACATCAAAGAGGAGGACGTGGTCGGGGATGAGGCAGAGGTAAAGGTGGAAATAGTAGAGGTGGCTCAAATCAATCCCAAGGGAGGTTAGGGCTGAATCAGTGTGCTTATTGTAAAGAAGAATGGCATTGGAAACTCCAGTGCCCAGATTTACTGACCACTACACAGGAAACTGTTGTTGTAGCAATAGATAACAGTGAGTGACAGGGACCGGCAGATCTTTCCCTAGCGGACCCACTGGTTAAGATACAGCTAGGGAATGATAAAGAAGTTGAATTCTTAAATAGATACAGAGGCCACATTTTTGTTTTTAAATCAAGCTTTAATGCCTAAAAGTGAAAAACATATCCAGGTAATGGGAGCCACAGGCCAACCAGAGAATGCCTTTTTCTTAAAACCATTAGAACACAAAATTGGGAAAAGGATGGGAATACATCAATTCCTCTATCTGCCAAATTCATCTAAATCCCTATTAGGCAGGGATCTCCTTGAAAATTTAGAGGTAACAATTGAGTTTAGAGAGGGAAAAATGAAATTTAAAGTACATGAAGACAAATTGATTTTAGCATTAGGATTGACAATTGGTACAGGACCACTGAACAATAGTAACTATTTGGAGCAAATAATGAACCAGCTATACCCAGGAGTATGGAATACCGATGCTCCTGGGAGATCAAAATTGGCTGACCCTATAAAGATTGAATTACAGACAGGAGCCAGGCCAGTGGTTAGGAGACAATATCCCTTGAGAATAGAGGACAGAAAAGGTATCAAACCAATTAATAGCAAATTTTTTTACACTAGGATTGTTGAAAGAATGTGAATCCAAATTTAATACTCCTATAATACCAGTGGAAAAAAACCCTAATGGAACTTATAGATTAGTGCAAGATTTGTGAGCAGTCAATGGGATTGCTGAAAGTATCCACCCAGTGGTTGCAAACCCCTACACTTTGCTAACTAAATTCCAAGATGATCTTGTGTGGTTCTTGGTGATAGATCTCAAAGATGCTTTCTTTTGCCTGCCACTTGCAGAAGAAAGTCAAAACATATTTGCTTTTGAATGGGAGAACCCTAGCACAGGCAGGAAAAACCAACTTACCTGGATGGTGTTACTTCAGGGGGTTCAAAAACAGTCCCACAATTTTTGGGAATCAATTGGCCAAAGAATTGGAATAACAGCAGTCTCTGCCTGAGGAGGGAACACTCCTAAAATATGTAGATGATCTACTAATTGCTACAAAAACTATCAAAGAGTGTCTTGTATGGACAATAAATCTGTTGAATTTTCTTGGACTAAATGGTTATCGAGTGTCTCAACAGAAAGCTCAGCTGGTGCAACAACAAGTGACCTATCTCAGATATGAAGTCTCTGGAGGACAATGATTCCTGGGAACCGCACAAAAGGAGGCAATCTGCCAAACACCTAAGCCACAAACTGTAAAAGAACTCCACGCTTTTCTTGGAATGACAGGTTGGTGCTGGTTGTGGATATGCAACTATGAACTGATTGTGAAACCTTTATATGAGATAGTGAAGGTTTCTAAAAATATTGTGGTGTGGACCCCTGAAACAAATCACACCTTTGAAGAGTTAAAGCACGAGCTCATGAGGGTCCCAGCCTTAGGACTTCCTGACAGTGAGTAAACTGTTTTGGTTATTGTGGTGGTTTGAAATAGCTTGGTTTTTAGTTAAGGAAAAAAAACCATCAGGCACGGAAGTAATTCTCTCTGTAAAGAGCATTACAGCTTCCTCTGTGCCTGGCAAAACCAGTTGCTGGCTGGCTTTGAGAATTGATACATCAATTAGCCAATTAGAGAAGCTAGAACTGCCTCTATGAATACCATATTTAAGAAAGGAGAAACCATGAAAAGTTCTCTGTTGCTTCCTGCTTTCTGCAAAAGAGTGGAGGCCTGTCACTGGTAAGTAAAGCTTTACAAAAGGAAGGCCTTGTAAAATCATGGCTCAGGCCTATAACTTTGGCTAAGTAGAAAAGGACTATGGGAAAGAGACTCAGCTGAATTAGGGGTAGAAAAACAAGTTATATAACCATTGCGTGTTCAGATCATGGTGTATGGTGGTTGGCTGAATTATGTTTGTTGTATTTTAAAACTATGTAACTGCTAAAAGCCTAACTGCTTTAAAAGGCCTGTTTTTTGCAATAAAGTGGCTCTCCTTTGCACCTGCCTGGGGATTCTGCGTCACTATGGACCGTCACCCACAATTGGCACCTGAACGCGGAAGATCCTACAGCGAAGAGCAGACTGTGACCGAGACCAAAGCTCTGCAGACCCAATGGGGTATATCATGGGAGCAAAGCTGTCAGTTGAGCAAAAGCAGACCCTTGAAAATTTACAGTGGCTTTTACAATGGCAGAACAGAGACATTTCTGATGCTAAATTACTTGCTTTGCTGGATTCGATTTCCATACATGTTAAAGACTTCCCCTCAGCCAGCATTTTTCAGCTAGACGCCTGGCAGGTAGCAGGATGCAAACTTTTCAAAATTGCGAGCGCTGGTGATGCTGATGCGTCCAGGCATCTCGCAACTTGGGGATTTATTATAGCAGCTCTTAAAGAAACTCACACAGACTCGTCTTCTCAGCTGCCCTCAGAGGCTGCCTCCCCCGGCTCGCTGGCTCTGCCGGTGCTGGCTTCCCATGGTGGGACCCCTTCGCATAATGCCTCCCCCCCATCAGAGGCTCTGCAGGGTGCTGCGGCTCCTCTACTGCTCAAACTCCCCCCCCCCCCCCGCCTCCTTCCCGCTGCTTCTTCACTGGCTACTCCTTCCACAGTAACTCCTTCGTTGCCTGCCCCCCTGGCACAAGCCCCCCCACGGCTGCTTCGCTGGTGTCAGCCCCCTCAGATGGTATTGGCCCCTTGGGCATGGTTGGCCCCCTGGGTCTTTGAAGCCCCCTGGCCATGGTTGGCCTCTTGGCTGGAATTGGCACTCCAAGCACGGTTGCCCCCCCCGGCTCTTTGTAGCGCCTTGCCCTTGCTGGAGTCCTGGAATGCTGCAGCTTCCCTGTCCCCTCTTGGGCCCCCAGGCAATACAGCCCCCCCCCCTACCTTTGCCAAGAGCCACTAGCCAGCTCCCTGGCCATGCCACCCCCTGAGGAGATGATTACTTTGGATAGCTATCCTGAATCACCATATCCTTCAGACTCAGCACCTGTAATTAATGCCCAAGCGATAGTTATGCCCTGCACGGAATCAGGACTGAGGCCTCTCATTTATTACTGCATGCCCAGTTGTCTAAAAACAAGGTCGACCAGCAGCTTACAAAGACATAGACTACACTGTTGTGAGAGAACCATGGAGACTGGCACAGGAAAGTGGTATGTCTTCTGAACATGTTATAGGTTGCTTAAAGACCATAAGCCCTGCCTATGTTCTTTTTACACCTGCTGATTGGAAAAACATAATGAAAATGATCTTAACTATGACACAATACATGGTTTGGTTCTCAGATTACTCTGAGTCCTGCATGGTTCAGGCAAGAACTCTGCAGCAAAGGGATCCTCCTATGCTTATTCAGTTAACTGGTGTTGGTGTGTATGCACATGCCAGAGTGCAGATAGGTTATCTGCACTAAATTTATGACCTCATTACCCGCTTTTCTATTACGGCGCTGCAATAGATCCCAATGACAGACAAGAATGCTAACATTTCTTATGCTAGAATTTAACAGGCTCCCACGGAACTGTACACAGTGTTTATGGACAGGCTGCAGGCTGTGGTGTCCTGACGGGCTGAGGATGAGGACACATGCAAAAATCTGTTATGACAACTTGCATATGAAAATGTAAATGATGACTGTAAAAAGGCACTCATCTATTTGTAATCAGCGTATTTGTGATATAGTGGAGATGGTTAGTTATGGGAATACAGCTGGAGAGCAGGACTCAGAGCACTGCTCAACTCGTGACTGAAGTGGATGTGCTAAATCTAGTAGGCCACAAGCCCTGGCAAGTCAAGGTAGAACCCTGAATGAGGAAGCAAAAGCTGCATTTGATATGCTTTGTTTGAGAGAAATCATGCAGGACCATACATGCCTGTGCCGGTTTGTGCAAAGCTATGATTTAGCAATGTTACTAAGAAATGGGATTGTTGCTAACTTTAGTTATAGCTGAAAAGATATATATACAGAGCTTTTGGAATCAATAAACAGCTTCATGTGTGCAAACCATGGAGGTCCCATCTCTCTGTCATTCAACGACAAATGGTGCACCTGTGTGAGGATGCAACGATCTGCCTAGCTGGCAGCCGACAGCATGCCCTGTGGAACTGAAGTGCTGCTGTGAGAAGCAGGAGCCCAGCTGGTGAAAATGCCTCTGCAAGATGAGGTGAGCTATGGGGAACATGAGGCAGGCAATGTCCGCACAAGAGAGAGATGTTTTTGAACTTATGACAAAGCTGTTACAACAGCATGGCAAATCCTTGTCTTCACATGATTTAAAAGTCATGCTGAAATGGACAGCCTCTAAGCTGCCAGGAGTGATTTTGTCCACAATTTTTACAACAGATTTGTGGAATGATGTAGGAGTAAAACTATGGAATACTGCAACGAAGGGGAACAAAGTGGTTGCAGAAATGCTACACTCCTGGAGAATAAATTTTGAGGTCCTGAAAGCCCAAGAAAAATCCCATGCTAAAGATATAGGGGATGCCTCTTTCCCTCCTGCTGGCAGAGCCTCAGAATTCTTTACAATCTGAAGAGGCTGTGTCTCTCTCAGTACAGCCCACGGCCCCCCCTCTTAAGAGTGAAAGGGAGAGAGGCCCCTTGCGATCCTTAGGGACATTCGCTGCTGGCTACTGCCCAGATGACAGCGAGGATGACGAAGTGGATCCCTTTGACCATGGACCTGTCAAGCCTCAGAAAGAACCAAACCTCTATCCCCCCGACCCCCACAATAATTGGATTCACCTGAAACAGCAAGCATTGAGGGAGGGGGAATTGGACATTGCAGAAAGAAGTGTGGCACCAGTAATCTTTTCAGGGATGAGAAAGCAAACTGCCCAATGGGAGCCACTGCCTTTTTCAGTAACTAAGGCACTCAGGCGAACAGTGACAGAGCATGCTATTGGATCTCCATATTTTGCAAGGTTGCTATCTTCTGTGTTTGCTGCTCACATAATGGCACCACATGATTTAAGGTTGCTCACTCAGTTACTATTATCTCCCGCTCAGTATGCTTTATAGGAAAAGGAGTGGGAGAAGGGTCTACAAAACCTCCTTGTATTTTATGTCGGTCATGCTAATCAGACCTTACAATTAGACAGCTTGTGGGAATGGGGCTATACACAGCTCCTGCTGCCCAAGCCCGAGATTGCCCCAAGGGAAGCCCTTGAGGGAGTTCGGGACGCAGCTCGCCAAGCCTTTTTTAAGGTCCCTCATGCACAGAAGCCACAAAAAGCATTTACAACTATTGTGCAAGAGGCTTGCGAACCATGCATGCAGTTTATTGACTGCTTTCAGCAAGTGCTGGAGCATCAGGTTGATGATCCTGAGGCTTGTGAAATTCTGCTTTTAAAACTTGCTGTTGAAAATGCAAACACGGACTGTAAAAAGCGCCTTAAGTCTTTGCCTAACCAAAATCTGAGCTTAATTGAAATGATTGAAGCGTGTAACTGCATTGGAACAATAGAACATCAATATGAAGCCATAGAAGAAGCTCTTGCAGCCGTGAAAGGCCCCTCTGGGACCTCAGCAATTTGTTTTGGCTGTGGCAAGCCTGGACACTTGAAAAAAGGACTGCTTCACTCAGAATGGAGCTAAGTCCAGAGCTCCTACTGTGTGCCCATGGTGTCATAAAGGTCATCATTTTGCTAGCCAATGTTGCTCCAAGTATGATTCTCAAGGTCGCCCAATCCAGGGAAACCAGAACTGGAGTGCGGTATGGTGCTGCGCTCAGACACAAATCCTTCAACCACCCCCGCAGATGCCAGCTCTGCAGATGCTGCCACCGCAGACACCCCATGGATGGTCGCCCCAAGTCTTTGCCCAGCAACTGCAGGCAGTGCCAGACTGGACCTGGCAACCTCAATCACAGTAACGTTACTTGATTCTTCTCTTCATTTACTCCCTACAGGAATTTTCAGACCACCGGGGCCCCAGAAAAGTGCCCTACTGATAGGGAGATCTTCAACTACCCTTTTAGGACATTTTGTTTTCCCTGGGGTCATAAGCTCTAATGATGAAATTAGGATTATGGCTTGGACCTCCTTTCCACCTTGTACTGTCCCTCAAGGGACTTGTATCACACAATTGATTCTTTTCCCACACAATTCACCATCCCCTGTAAAAGAATGCAAAGCGAGGATGGGAGGATTTGGCTCTACAGGAACCCCACAGATATTATGGGTGCAGACAATTTCTGATAAATGTCCCACTTGCAAATGTACCCTGTTGTTACAGGGTCAACAGATAACATTCACTGATATTTTAGATACCGGGGCTGATGCCACTGTTATCTCTCAAGCCAAATGGCGCCCCACTTGGGCCCTCACAGAGGTACCCCAAGCCCTCACTGGGACTGGGGGAAGCAGTCGCAGTTATCAGTCGCCATCTAATTCAGGTGACGGGACCAGAAGGTTTATGTAAAGCTGTTTTTTCTGCCTGTACTCGTGGTGTTATGGGGACGAGATGTACTTTCTCAGTGGCATTTCAAAATTCAGTCTGATCTTTGATAGGGGCCATTGTGGTGTGTGACACCCTGAAATTGATATGGAAGACTGATACACCCCTCTGGGTGGACCAATACCCCCTCCCGCTACCTAAATTGCACGCACTCACTGACCTTGTCCAAGAACAACTTCAGAAGGGGCATATAGTCCCCTCTACCAGCCCTTGGAATTTGCTTGTGTTTGTTATTAAAAAACACGCTTGCAAGTGGCCCTTGTTCCAAGACCTCCGCAAAATTAACTCTGTGATGGAGTGTTGTATTGTACTAAGCAGTTCATTTGGCTGGTTGCTTTTCACTAGATGATTCCTCTTTCCTCACCACATGGTTTCTTCCCAGGCACGCCATTCTACACACCTGGTGGTCTGGCCCATGGGACCCCTCCCCTAGCCCCTCCCCAATGTCATCCCATTGGCCACAGTGTTCTCTCCCCGCCCCCTCTCCCCTGGGGTATAAAAACCCACTGCAGGTAAAGGTTTGGCCTCTTTTCTACCTGGGTGGTCCCATCACAGAAGTGTCCTGTCTCAAGCAAATAAACAGGATTTTTGCACCCACGTGGGGAAGAGCGCTTCTCGTCTTTTGTCCTACGTCTTTGCAAGTCCGTGGTGGGCTTGGGTTTGTGCTGGCCGGATTGGACCCATATAAGCCCAGGGAACCCACGGAACGTTGCAATGGAGGACGCGGGAGCCCTGCAGCCTGGTCTCCTGTTTCCTACTATGATCCCTCGAGATTGGCACTTGACAGTCATTGACCTAAAGGACTGCTTCTTTGACATTCCTTTGCATCCTGATGATGCTCCTAAATTTGCCTTTTCTGTCCCAAGCACCAATATGCAAGTACCCTTGCAAAGATATTGAGACAGAGTGGAAATTTTCTAGAGTAGAAATACACTTTGATTTAGGTAAAATGTACATCTTTGAATTAAGTCTGTAGCTTGCAAACATAGCTGTTTGGTCTGACTGCCTGTTCTCGCAAAAAAACCTATGCTCGAAGAAACTGCTTCAACCGAAGGACAGAGATAAGGGATGGGCCCTTGAACTTTGAAACAGAGGGAGGGACTGCTGCAGAAGACAGGGCAGGATGACCCAGGAGTTCTTTCTGATAAAAAATCTAGCGGCAAATGTAACGGGAAATCAGTAAAATTAATATGTTTGAACCTATTATGAAATTACATGCATATGGATTAGTAAGGGACATAAAAAAGGATCTGGAGTTCCCAGAGGTACACATGTTTTTTTAAGGGGAGCGATCCCCACATGCGTCCAGCACTGTAATAAACATACCAGCTTTACAACTTTCACAAAAGTTGTGGCGTTTGCTTCTGCAAATCAATATCACTGGATTGTCCTACTGCAACGGATGAAAAACAGCCCTACTATTTGTCAGTGGTTTGTTGCAAGGGTCCTCAGCCCCATTTGCCAAAAAATGTCTGCTGCTTTATTATATCATTACATGGATGACATTCTTATAGCAGCAGAAAAACAGGAGGTTATGGAGGAAGCCTTAGCCCTTGTCATTGCTGCTGTAACTCAAGCAGGACTTCGTGTTGCTCCTGAAAAAATTCAGCGTCATCCCCCTTGTAAATACCTTGCTGGCGCATTAGGACCCAGAGTATTTCTCCTCAGCCTTTACAAATTCAAACAGACATCCATACCTTGCATGACACTCAAAAGCTTTTGGGGAGAATTAATTGGGTTTGTTCCTTGTTAGGAATTTTGAATGCAGACCTGAGCCCTTTGTTTGATTTGTTAAAAGGGGAACCAGATCTCCTGTTGCCTTGGTAGCATATGCCAGAAGCTTGCCAAGCACTGCAAAAAATACCTGATGCTATATCAAACTGCCAAGCGGCCCAAGGGGCCTGATGGGCCCCTGAGTTGCCCTTTTCTTTAATAATCCTGAATCCAGCTAAGCAACCCCTTGCTTTGATTTACCGGTGGGACCCTAGGGTGCCAGACCCCTTGCTGATCATAAAGTGAATTTTTCTGCCACACCAAATGTCTAAAACTATAAGCACTCAACATAAAATGTTTGCTTTGCTTATTGTAAAAACTAGACAGAGACTTACCACACTTGCAGGTGTGGATTTTTGTTTGATCTGTTTACCTATTACTACTGTTTATTTACAGTAGCTCTTGTAGCAATCTGAAGTATTTCAAATGGCCCTCACTGACTTTTCTGGACAACTTTCTACACATCGCCCAAAGCACAAGCTCGTGGCAACCAGTTTTAATCTCCTAACAAGACCCAAGAGAAGTGAGATTCCATTACAAGCTTTAACTGCTTTTACAGATGGATCTGGCCACACCCACAAGCTGGTGATGCTTTGGTGTGTCGCAGACATTTCTTTTATGAAAAATCCTTTTTAGGATTTTTCCTGCTGAAGCTGAGAAGTTTCAGCAACAAGATGTAAACAATTGTTATCTGCTGCTGTGGAATGCAACAGGTCCGTCTGGATTGGCCCATCTTGGATGTTTATAATTAATGGCCAATCCAGGACCGAGCTCTCTCGGACAGAGACCGAGAGAGCTGGCCTTGTTATCATTCTTTCTAGTCTATTCTTAGCTTAGCTTAGCCTTCTGAGGAAACTTTTCCTTTCTTTTTCTTTTTAGTATAGTATAATGTAATATATATATATGATAAAATAATAAATCAAGCTTTCTAAATATGGAGTCAGATCTACGTCTCTCCCTTCATCCTGAAAACCCTAGTGACTGGTGTCACATTGGTGGAATGCAGATCTTAACCGAAGCAATTTGGATGTCACTATTCTTTCAGGTTCTCCTCAAATTGCTGAATGAGCAGCTGTTGTGAGAGCCTTTCAGTGATTTGCTACCCCTTTTAACTTAATAACAGACTCTGCTTATGTTGCAGGACTTGTTGGGAGGGCTGAAGCTGCTGTACTAAAAGATGTGCCCAACAAGAAATTGTTTCACTGGTTACAGCAACTTGTTTTTCTTTTAGATACTAGGCAGCACACCTATTTTGTTATGCATGTATGCTTTCATACAACATTACCTGGCTTCATTGCAGAAGGAAACTAGCAGGCAGATTTACTTGCCCTACTGATTCAATGTGTTCCAGTTTTGCCTGACCACTTTGCTCAGGCAAAACTCAGTCATACTTTTTTTCACCAGAATGCTGCTGCGCTGGCACACACTTTTGATTCGACTAGTCGCCAAGCCTTCAGTATTGTGGCTGTGTGCCAGAAAGTGGGGGTTCACAGGATGGATTGCATCCTTTGTCAAATGAATTTTTTGGATTGTAATAATTGTTTTTATCGTCTTAGTCATGTTTCCCTGTCTAGTTAAGTGTATACAGAAGTCCATTGGGGAGGTCTTCTTAGTAAGAAAAAAAAGGGGAGTTGTAGCATCCCATGAACTCTCTCCTCTTAGTCAATTCCCAAGCCCATTGCCCTGGCAATGGCAGTGACTACCTACCATAGAGTTAGTCCTCCTGGGGGGAAAAGACAGACTCCCACATGGACTTCTGTGTCGCAACTTCCCCTGGTTTCCCCTTTCCCTGTCCCCTCCCTGGTTTGGTACCACTGGTGGCTGCCCCCCCCTCCCCTGGAGACCAATCCCCTTTGCCCTGCCCTTAACTCCACCCCCCACGCCTTCCCCTTCTTAAGCTGCCTGCACCACATGATTGCTCTTTCTCACCCGGTCCCCTTCAGCCATATGTGATATACTTTGCTGGAATAAAACCTTGCAAAAAGGAGCCTTTCTAGCTTCCCTCGGTGAGCCAGCTGTGGTGAGTGCTGTGTGTGGATTTAACTGCGTTGCCTAAATGTAAACTCAACTTGCTTTTCTACAGGAGAGGTTTGTTGGGAACAGATAATAGGCAGCAGCATCCACCATTCAACATCCCCATTTCTAGCTACGCTCTTTTTCATTGATGGTTCCTGTTGCATTGTAGGGATGAACTGAAAATGGAAAGCAGCCATATGGAGTCCCATATGACAAGTCTCAGTGATGCCTTAGGTTTTAGCTTTTATATTTTTCAGATTCTGTACTGCTTTGGTGTGTAGTTCATGTTAGGGGATAGTAAGCTCTCTTCACAGAGTAGGTAGACAAAACAATTTCTTCTCTAGCTGGGGACCAAGGACAAACCAATCCCAATCTCAGGCGCAAGGGCATAAACAACGGTGGACTGAAGAGAGATAAACAAGAAGGATGGGACTTCATAAGCTAAAGCTATAATTGGACAATAAACTCCAATATGCTAATGGACCAAAACTTATAAAAGTGTGAGACCTCGTGACCAGTCATCCATTTTGTGACCATTTTGGGTTCATCTTGGGTGTAGCCCTGTCTGGGCTCCTGTACTGCCCAAGGTGTATCCATTGAGGCCTTCTAAAATAAATACCTACTTTATTCTTTAGCTCCGTCTAGTCTCTGTTCTAGGTCAGCCTTCATAAGGCATCAGCTCAAGCTACCAAAAAGGTGGATCGAGTCAATTTGCAGAGCTCAAAGCTGTCCAGTTGGCCCTGTGTGGCAGGATGTTCCTCCTACCACAAAAGAGCTTATCTGTTCTCTCCATCAGCTGGTGAGATAGTTCTGGGCATTCTCCCCCTCACATGAATGGGTGAGATAACCCCAGGCCTGTCTGGTTAGGAATTATCTCTGACACCAGAGAGATGGGATACAATGAACATCTTCCCTGACAAGGAACAGCTTGTTTTGAGAACAAGGTGTGGGGAAATAAGCTGGAATTTCTGACTGACAGACACTTCACTTTATAAAAGCTACACAAATTTTCATGGAGTCAGAAGTCTCCTACACAAACCCTGGAAATGTGTAGGGTTTTCCCCCAATGTTTGAATGCAAATTTTGCGGTTACTTTTCCAGAATTGAGAGAAAGGACTTTATGCGTACTCCATCGTCAATTAGGTGGTAAGTCACATTAACTCCTAATCTATACTATTTCTTCGCTAGCTGTAATATAGGTACCTTTTATTGTGCACTGCATTTTTTATCTACTAGTAGTTCTTTTTGGTTCACCTGCATAGTAAATAGTCTGTTTAAAGTCTTCTGTCTGTTAATCTTGTGTCTATTCAATAAATAATTCATTTTGTAATATACTAATAGGCCCATTCTTAAGAACTTGGAAGCAAGAACCATTTGGGGTGCAGGCCACCTTAGAGTTACTGCCAGAAATCTGAGTCAAAGGCAGGACTTGTCTAAGCTCTCGTCTCCATTCATAACACCCTGGACATTGCTGAATGAGAGAAGTGGCCAAAGCTCTACCTCTACAATGGCTTGTGGATAGTAGCCAATGCTCTGTGGGGATGGCAAGACAGATGAAGGAAAGCCAGTTGGAAACATAAAGAAAAACTGATCTGGGGTTCTGAAATGTGGCAGGACATCACCGCGTGGGTAGAAAAGCTGATTATGAGAGTCCGCCATGTAGACGCACATATTTTTAAGAGCCAAGCCAATGAGGAACATCGTAACAATGAACAAGCAGACTGAGCTGCCCAAGTCAATGTCACAGGTAGATCTAGACTAGCAGCACAAGGGAGAGTTGTTCCAAACTTGATGGACCCATGATGCCTCAGGTCATCAGGACAGAGATGCTACCCATAAGTGGGCCCAAGACCAAGGGGTGGATTTAACCATGGACACCGGCTCCCAGGTTATCCATGAGTGTGAGACATGCACTGCCATTCAGCAGGCTAAGAGAGTAAAGCCTCTGTGGTATGGTGGGCCATGGAATATGTATAAGTATGGAGAGGCCTGGCAGGTGGATTACATCATGCTACCACAAACCCACCAAGCTAAGTGCTACATGCTTACTGTGGTAGAAGCAACCACTGGATGGCTGGAGATGCACCCAGTACCTCACGCCACTACCTGCAACACAATCCTGGGCCTGAAAAAACAAGTCCTGTGGTGACTGGCACCCCAGAGCAAATTGAGTCAGATAATGGAACTCATTTAAAGAATAGTTTAGTTACCACCTGGGCAAAAGAGCATGGCATTGAGTGGGTGTATCGTATTCCATGCCAAGCATCAGCTGGTGGGAAGGTTGAATAGTATAAATCAACTGTTGAAAACCATTTTGAAGGCATTGGTTGGGGGGGCTTTCAAGTACTGGGATCAGCATCCAGCAAAGGCTACATGGCTAGTCAACACAACTCCATCAATGAAGCCATCCCTGCCCAGAGTCCCTTCATACTGCAGATGGAGATAAGGTCCCTGTAGTACACCTGATAGGTGTGCTAGGGAAAAAAGTTTGGATCAACCATGCCTCAAACAAAGGCAAACACATTTGTGGGATTGTTTTCGCTCCAAGACCAGGTTGGACCTGGTAGGTGATGCAGAAGGATGGAGAGACACAATGTATATCTCAAGGGGACCTTATTTTTGGGTGATCTGTCCATGACACAGTACCTGTATCCATATCTGGATGTGTCACAGACATATTTTATGAAAAATCCTTTCGTTAGGATTTTTTCTCCTGAGAAGCTGAGAGACCTCAGAGGAAAAGAAAAACAATAATTATCTGCTGCTATGGAATGCAACAGGTGCATCTTTGATTGGTCTCATGTGGTTGTTTTTAATTAATGGCCAATCAAAGTCCAGCTGTCTTGGACTCTGGTCAGTCACAAGATTTTATTATCATTCCTTTCTATTCCTTTCAAGCCTTCTGAAGAAATCCTTTCTTCTATTCTTTAGTATAGTTTTAATATATCATTTTCTTTTAATATAATATATATCATAAAATAATAAATCAGCCTTCTGAAACATGGAGTCAAGATTTTCATCTCTTCCCTTGTCCTGGGACCCCTACGAATACCACCACATTTGGTGAACCCCGAGTGTGTGGCATTGATGGTCACCACACAAATGACCACAGAAGTGACTTCTAGCCTGGAGCTGAAGAACCAAAGACCCTGAATTCGGACAGAGTTCACAGCCAAGGCTGACCACAGAGAGAACCTTTTGAAAAGTCTCCCAGACAGGATGTCCGGAGATCTTCGCAGCACAGAGCAGCCTGCTGAAGCCAAGAGGACACTGTCACAAGGTACTGTTAACTCTTCCCTTCCTGAAAATACTGCCCTTTGCAAAATGTGGGTGGACATTTGGGGAAAGGTGCTTACAGAGACAGAGGTTCTGTTTTCTTCTTCAGAGGAGAAAGTTATTGCCCTCTGGATGTTATGGGGTCGCGAGGACAGAGTTCATATGGTGACGAGACATTTCTATGAGTTTTTCAGATGGACAAAATTCCATGGATTTTTTAGAGAATTTATATATTCCCTCGATTTAAATGTATGGGAATGCATGGAATCCTATTTTGAGGAGGCATTTGACCCGGGTCTTGGACTTCCTCGAATTTATCCGGCGTTCGCAACTCTCTTAAAAGTTTTGAAACGGAGGGAACCCTTAATTGGGTGGTTCGCCGAGTGCAGAGGGTGAGCTTTTGCTCCCCCAACAGACCCAGCAGGAGAGAAAGCTGTACGAGGACACGAACTGCTGGTTCCCGGCCCCCTGGATCGCGGGGGGGCGAGGCTTTGCCCAGAGCTGAGGAAAAGTTTTTTTCTGCTTCTTTGGAGCACGCTCAAACGGAGCCGCTTTTCTCCCCCCCTCCTTCCCTTCGGGGGAAGTGCGGGCCGGCCCCGCCGCCTCCAGCAGAGTTTGTCGGCGTTCCGACTGCGGAAGCACCACCTCCTGCGGCTTCGCCCGTGTTGCTAGGCAACGCAATCGACTGCAGTGGCGATCAACAGCAGCCTGTCTCAGAGAGGGGGCGTGTCTCCGCGGCTGTCTGCCCGCCTGAGGATGCCCTGGGGGCCGACCCCATGGCCGCGCCGCCCCCCTGGCTGTCCCGCTGCCTCCTGGGCCAGCTCTGCCAGCTCTGCTCACTGCGCCTGCGCAGCCGATCCCGGAACCAGGGGCAGAAGCTGCTGCCGCCCCTGTGCCTTCTCTCTCTGCATCCAGCCCGGCGGGAGACGTGCTCCCGCCGGCCCCGCTGCCTCCACCGGTCCCCCCAGCGGCCCTGCCACCTTCCGCCGACCCGGTTCCAGTTCAAGATGATGCTGAGTGCGGCGATGAGCCCGCAGGTCCGCTCCTGCAGCCGATCCTGCCACCCGCGCCACCCCCACCGGCCCCCTCGGCGGTTCTGCCGCCTTCGGGGGCCCCGTCCTCTGCATCAGCGTCTGCGTCAGCGGCTGTGCCGGAGCCGGCGGCATGTCCAAGTTCAGACCGTCCCGAGCCGTCCGCCCCTGGGGCAGCGGCTGGGGTTGCGGCGCCGGCGACCAGCCTGTCCCTCCCATGGGGGAGGCGTGGCTCGACAGCTGATTGCGGGCACGGCCCACCTCACTGCTTTCAAGCTCAGCGTTTTTCGCGGGCCAATTCGCTTTTGGTCGGGGGGTTCTCGTGGAGGTTTGGAATGCCTGACTCCCCCCGCGCGCCCCTGCGGCGTGTGGGGGGGTGGTTCCTGAAAGTTCTGCCTCCGGTCCCGAGCCCGAAGGGGGTGGTGCCGAGGGGCAGAAAGCAGAAACACTGGCATTTGTATTGCAGACGCAAGGGAAAGAGTGGATAGCGAGCATCGCTTGCTTGCTGTGGGGACAGAACACCCCCAGATCCGAGATGAAGATTCTTGGGAAAACTTCTCTCTCCCAACTGCCGGTATGCACCGGTGGTTCAGGGGGGAGGAGTCATTTGGTCACTCGTGCTGCCTAAGTATTGGCAGCAGGGTGCCGGGTCGTGAGAACGCAGAGCCCGCTCCGTGGGCCAGGTCTGGGCCGTTTGGCTCGTTTTCCTGGGCCAGGGCCTCTGCCCGGCCAGCTGTTGGGTTTGGGGGTTTTGATCTCTGTGAAAAATGCATGTATTTTATGATTGGCTTTTCGCAATTATTAAAATTAATATTATATGTGTTGTGTTAGAAAGTAATGCTGTATTAATTCTCTTAAGTACTGTGTTAAATATAGTTTAGGTTATAAAAATTGTTAAAATAGAAACTATGCTATGTAAGATGCTTTGTTTAAAAGAAAGGACTTGCAGCGAGATAGCAGCCACAGGACACCTAAATCTTTCAGAGAAAAAGAATTTATTGCCTTCTTATCAGAAAGAAACTAACTGCTTCCTGCCTCAAAGGCGCTGTTAGGATTCGGAGGAAGAAGTTGGCGATGACCAGACAGAATCCTGTATTTGAATGGAATTTATGCATCATGTATGAAGTGTATGAATATGCAACAGGCTATTGCTTTTAAGGGTTAATCCTTTGTTAACGGGTGTCCTTTTTCGGGCTCCTGATGCCCAGAAAAAGGTACCCGGACATCCGTAACTCTTTGTTTTTATTGTCTCATATTGTCCTAATTCAATTTGTCCAAATTGTTATTACTCTAATTGTGTTACTAAATGCTTTAACCATTTTATTACTATTAAACTTTTAAAAATTTTAAAAACAAGTGATTGGCGTTTTTCACAATCTCCCTTCCTGGACCTGGGCCACCGTTCTGTGGGCCACGTCTGGGGTTCCTGATCCATCCACGAAGGCCAGGGCCCCCACAGGGTCCTAGAGGCTCCTTTCTGCTGCTGCTCTTTCGGGAGAAAAAAAAAAAATTTAAAAAAATTTAAAAATTAAATTAAAAAAAGTTGAAAGAGCTAGCAGCTCACAAACATTAAAAAGCCAAAAATTAGTCTCAGCCCAAGTGGTTCAATTAAGGGCTGTGGCCAAGACATTCCAGAAATTTTCTCAAAATTGTTTGATAACTGTCAATGGATTTTTGATAACTGTTGATGGATTTTCTTTAGCAATTTGTTGTTTCAGGATTCTGCAAACCTGTTTCAGGACCAAAAGGGACTTCCAGAGATGTCAAAGAGGAACATCTTCAGTCCATGGACTTTCTCCTGAAACTCAGCTGTTTGGACTTGAAGCAATGGACTTCCTTTGCATTGTTTTTGCATTTTCTTATATTGTAAGATTGTTTTAGTGATATGATAGAATTTGATGTTCTACATGTGAAGAATTTCTTTGATCATTCCACATCAGCACTTGATTGAGGTTTTTGATTGGCAACAGATTAACCTCTTGAGGAGTGTTTGTTCTCTCTTCTGCATGGGCCCAGCAGAAGAATTTACAAACACATTTCTTTTTAATTTAATTTAAATAAAAAGGGTGACATGTCACAGACATATTTTATGAAAAATCTTTTTGCTAGGATCTTTTTCTCCTGAGAAGCTGAGAGGCCTCAGAAACGAAATGTAAACAATAATTATCTGCTGCTGTGGAATGCAACAGGTGCATTGTAGGAGTGACGGGGGGTCAGCACGGTCGGGATGGACGGAGACTAGAGATCTCTGAAGCCAGGTCGTGGAACTGGCGGTTTATTGCAAAGGGCATGGGTGCAGGGCCCTGCTGGGAGCTGCCAGCCGCAGCTCGGGGCAGGCCCGAGAAAAGAGAGGGGCAGAGAGGATGAGAGGGCAAGAGCGTAAAAGCATAAGAGAGTAAGAGGGGTAAGAGCTAAGAGTAAGAGCAAGAGCTAAGAGTAAGTAAGTAAGAGCTAAGAGCTAAGAGCTAAGAGTAAGTAAGAGCTAAGAGAGCTAAGTTCCCGTTACAATACAATAAATCATCTTCTGTGTTGAATATTCTGATTCTCGCTAACCAATCTAGTACAAGATACAAATCCTATAGCATTTCCATACAGCCTATAAGAACCACTACATTACCATACTGTGCTACATTTTAAACCCTAAAAACTACTCTTTGGACCCCTTCTGCCAAGCTGGCAGGGTCTGCTCGGACCCTTGGACCTGCCTGTTTGCAGAGGGTCTTGTTTCATCAAAAGGGGATTACCTTCTCGGCCACACCATTGTTTTCCCATTGTTCAGTAACTAAGGCATCTCAAAGGTTGCTTTCATTTCAATCTCGCTTATAGTTTCCATATTCTCAAAATCTTTTGCCGGGCAATCATATTTATAAGGCTTTCCTGTTCCATCCTCCCCAACATCTCCCCCGTTCTGATGAACAACTAAAATATTTGACACTGTCTTACTCGTAATTCTTTGCACACACTGAAGTATACAGGGTACTGCTGCTAAAACTACAATTATTACTATTAGAATAATCAAGCCTATTTTACAGAGTTCCTTTAGCCAAGGTGCAAAGCCCCAACCCTCAAACAAACTGTCTAGCCAAGATGGGTCATCTACTGTAATTTGGTTAGCTAAATCTTTTAGGTTTTGTAGCTGTTTATGAACGGAAATAGAATGATCAGATAAGTTCATATGGCACAATCCTTGAAAATCTTCACAACCATGCCCATGTGCTAGTAAAAGAAAATCAATGGCAGCTCTGTTTTGTAAAGTGGCATGTCTGACCGCTTCTTCATCTTTCAACAAGTCACTGATTGCAGTAGAGGTGGCATTTACTTCTTTGCTGAGCCAACACCCTAACTTGTTTAATTGTGTCAATGCAGCTGAGGAACCCCACTGAGGTAGAAAAATGCTTGCAACAATTGATTTCCCAGAGTTCCAAGGGTGAAAATCACTATCACAGTTGCTTTCATATTGATGTCCCCAGGAGGACCTAATCTTTCTGCTTTTCTTTTTGACTACCTCTTTGACACTGGGAGCAATTATTGTAAGTTGTCCCAAGGCACAAGGACCACCATCTATTTTTGAGGGTATACCTTGCCAGGCCGTCTCCACAGATGAGCCAGATTCCTCTAGAGAATCGAATAGGAAGTTTGTTAAAACGATCTGCATGGGGTTCATCATATGTAAGAAGCTTGGTTTGATTACACCAAGAAGTCATATTGTTATAAGCTGGGTGATATGGGGTAACGTTTAAATGAGGACCGTCTTCTCCTAGGAAATGAAAGAAGTAACAGGTATCCATAGTTAATGAGCCTAGGATTTCTAGCTCTTGAAGGTCAGATTTATCAACTTTAGAATTATCAATATAAGTTTGGTGTTCCTGGCTGGGAGTTGGAGATACATGATGATCATAATATGGCCAATATTTCTCAAAGGTAACATTATCAAAACCTTCTGGGAAAGGTACTCCAACTAAACAGGTTGAAAAAGGTTTGTCAGGGCTTGTGTCAGATAGACAGATGGTATCGGAGCCTGTAGACTTGGCTAAAGCAACCCAGACATTCGTCTTTGGTTGATTTACAGGTAAAGCTTCTGCTTGTGCTGCCTGTGCAGCTGCTTGTGCTGTTTGAGCTGTAAGAGCCCTTTCAATTTTTTCTCCTAGAGTTTTTCCAAGTTCATTTGCCTGGATAGTTGCCACTTGCTGTGGACTCCCAATTTTGTTACAGGCATCAATCATTTCAGGCACTGAGGGTTTTTCTTTTCCTAGGGCTTTTATAACTCTTTTACATTCTGCATTGGCATTATTTTCAATAATGTCCCGTATCATTATTGGGCGAGCTATATCATCGCCACATTGCCTTTCTGCTGCTTGAATTACCCGGTCCACAAATGTAGTAAATGGTTCAGACAACTCTTGGCTAATCAGATTATAGGCTTTTTCAAAACTTCCTGCAGGCTGAATTTGAAAAAAGGCTCTGCGAGCCATCTTTTTAATGTCATCTAACGCTGTTCTGGGTAAATTCACTTGATTATCATTCTGATCATCAGGAGGGTCACCAGTCAGCTTAAACATGACAAGGGTATGAAGGTCTGCATCAGTACTTTGTCTATAAGTGGCTAGTACCCCTGTAAGCAGTCTTTTCCATTTGAGTTCCCATAGCATATATTGTTAGTCTGTGAGAATTATACTAGCAAGATTTTTACACTCATTTGGTGTATGTCCTTCCAGGGTACTTTTCAGCAGTTGCTTAAAATATGGGGAGCAGATACCACTGTCCCTTATTGCTTTTCGCAATTTTTTATCTCATGAGGTGGGATAGCCACCCGTGTTCTAGGACCACCAGCTTGCTGGCTGAATAGCACAGGCATAGCTAAAGGATTTAGACTTTCTTCTTTGCAAATCTGGCATCTGACTTCATGCCAGTCTGTTAGTTGAAAATTATCAAAATATTTTTGTGAGTTTTCTAATTTTGGATTAATGCTGGCGAATTTTCAGGGTTTAGAGTCTCATTTTGGGTTGAGAAATCAGCCCCAAACACTGGGGGGACTTTGGAGCTATTTGGGAACAGTTCTTTTTCGAAATTCTTTTGTGTGGGAATCAGAGGGTTGACATTTGCAGGGGCAAAATAATTCTCTGTCTGTCCTGGATTTATTAAAGGAGCTGTCATATTCCACCCTCCCCCTCCTCGTTGCACAGTTTGTGTGCATGGATGTGGCTGTGCGGAAGAATCGTGACACAAAGTAGTCCCACTCGGTGCTGGGAGTGTGGAAGGAGAAAAGGCGGTTGGGTGTTTGAGGAGATGCGGTCGTGATCCGGTGCTGCTTTGGTCAGCTGCGGGATTCAGCGGCGGAGGCAGGGAAGCAGGCGGCAGAGGTGCAGTACGTGGCAGCGGAGGCATATCAGGCATCGGTTTGTGCAGGGTTGCGCGCTGCAGAGAGATCTCTCGGTGATGTGACTATGCCCGGGTCCTCAGGATCCGGCGGAGGGAAAGACGCGGAAGGACACGGCCAAGGTGCTGCAAATTCAGGCTGTTGTCGTAGTGTTAGTAAATCCGGTGGAGACGGGGCCGTGGAGATAGAACTGCGCATGCGTGCGGCTGGTCCCGGAAGCGGCGCTGTGGTTGGATGAGCCGGCGCAGAGTGATATTGCTGGTGCGGGGGTTGTAGCAACTGCGCATGCGTGGGTTGTGTCACTAGGTCAGCTTGGGGAGCCATTTTGACGGTGGCGGCGGAGTTGCGGCCACGGAAGGGAACGACAGGATGTCAGCGGCCGCAGTAGGCGGCGGAGCCGTGCCATCCAGCAGCTCAGAAGCGGGAGGGTGCAGTGGGGAGGGTACAGCTTGGCCCGGGACCGCGGTGACCAGCGGTGGCGGCAGGAGCGGGAAGGCGACCACGGGCGGCGGCGGGGCAGCCTTGTCAGCGGGGGATGATTCCGGGGGTGGCGGGAGGCAGGAAGGGCGGCGTGGAGGCGGCGAGAGTCTGCTGGGAGCTCGTAAGCTGGGGTGGGGTGGCTGCTGTCCCGGCGGACAGGCACGGGAGGGGCTGCAGCCACCGGTGTAGCCGCTGTGGCGCCGGCACAGGGTGGCCTGGGGGGCTGAACGCCACGGTCCCAGGCAAGCGGTGCTGTGCCGGGACCGGGGGATTGCACTGAAACGCCTGCAGGGACGGGGTTAACCATGGGCGTTTGCCCTGCCGCGAGGCCCGTGGGCAGTTCGGGGTGTGCTGCATGCGGCACAAGGGCGCGCTGGAGGCGCCAGTGCGGCAGCGACAGACGCGGACGGGACCCGGGCCACCACCGGTGCTGGGTCGGCAGGAGCCGGAGGGACGGGAGGAGGGGCCGCACTCGCGAGCAGCAGGGGGGAGCGGCAGGCCCAGCGGGGGCAGGGAAGGGCGGGGCCGCAGCGACGCTGGTGGGCGAACTCGTAGAGGCGGGATTAGGGGGCGGGGCCGCGGTGACGCTGGTGGGCGGGCTCGTAGAGGCGGGATAGGGGGGCGGGGCCGCGAGGACGGCGAAACCGGGGGCAGGGACCGCAGTAGCCGGGACCAACGGTATGACAAGGGCGGGGATGGTGGGAGGGACCGGGGGGTTGGCCGGGCCGGAGGGACGAGCGTCGGGACCACGAGGGCGGGGGCGGGGCTGCAGGGGCGAGCAGGACCGCGGGTACCCGAGCCGTGGGGTCCGACGGGGGGATGGGTGTCGTGTCCCGTTCTAAACTCGCGGCGGCAAGGGGCGGACCCGCCGCGGAAGCAGAGCTCGGTGGGGCGACTGCTGCAGGCATCCCCCTTGCAGCAAACAGCTCAAACAGCGCCCTGCAGGCTGGGACCAGCTCCGCGGCAGCCATGTCCCGGCGGAAAATACAATTAAAGAGCTTAATTCCAACTGTGACCCAAAAGTCTCTGGTAAAAATGGCTGAACGGTCAGCATTTGGGAAATTAATTAAAGTCCATTCTAAAAGGTTTTTTAACTCTTGTTTCGGTAATTGACTTGGCATAGAACTTAATAAATGCTTCAGTTGCTTATAGAGATTTCTGTCGTGGGCAGAATGAGTTTGTCCCATTATTAGACCAGTGTGTTACCAACCTCGGTGTCGCAGCAGCAGCGTCCTCAATCAGAGCTCCGTCACGGGGGGCTGGCCAGGCACTCCAGTCGGGGCTCAGGAGGCGGCGTTCAGGTCCCTCCCAGGAGCTCCGGTTTTAGGCGTCGCTTGGCAACGACTTTCCGTGCTCGGGACCTCGCAGGTACGTCTGCACTCACAGCTCCAGTGCGGGCGGTGCTTTGCAGTGCTTGCCTGAGCTTACCGCGCGTGGCAGAGTCCCTCCTTAGAGCTCCGGTCAGCGCTGCTCAGCATCGTCTCCGTGCTTGAGGGATGCCACGGCACCCTTCCTCACAGAGCTCCAGGTAGCTGCTGCACGGCAGCGGCCACCTGTGCTCGAGGACCGCCAGGCAATTTCCTCCGAGAGATCCAGGTAATCGCTAGGTGGTAACGACTTCCCGTGCTCGAGGTTTGCATCGGCAAAATTTAAGAGCTCCGTCTTTTACGCTGCGCAGCAACGGTATGCCGTGCTCACGACATCTTTAAGGCAACTATAACTGGTCTTTCAGTTACCGTGCATGGAGAAGTCTCCCACAGGTGGAAAAGCTGAGCAGGCCCTTTAAACACGTCTGGGCGCCAGTCTGTAGGAGTGACGGGGGGTCAGCACGGTCGGGATGGACGGAGACTAGAGATCTCTGAAGCCAGGTCGTGGAACTGGTGGTTTATTGCAAAGGGTGTGGGTGCAGGGCCCTGCTGGGAGCTACCAGCCGCAGCTCGGAGCAGGCCCGAGAGAAGAGAGGGGCAGAGAGGATGAGAGGGTAAGAGTGTAAAAGCATAAGAGAGTAAGAGGGGTAAGAGCTAAGAGAAAGAGCAAGAGCTAAGAGTGTTATAAACAAAATTCTGCCAATTTTTTTTGTAGAAAAAAGAGTTGCAAAACCAGTCAGACTAGTTGGTGCCGAGGTAGAATTCTACCTGTTTTGTTATTGTAATCACGGGTCGTTGTAACTAATTCCTCCCTTTGTATTGGTAAAGCCCTGCCTGAGGCTAAATTGCACTTCTCCCCAGACAGTGAGGAAAGGAGACGTGGCGGGGGGGGGGGGGTGGCATCAGAATATGCAAATTAACTTCGGGACCAGCATGCCATGGGAAGTGTCAAACTTACCGAAAAGAACCCAAAAACAACGAGCCAATGCAGAATTAAGAAATTAGAGTGATGCCTGGACGTGAAGAACAGAATGCTGAGCCTGCAGAGATGCTGAAAACCTTTGTGCCCCTCGCCCTGAATAAAGAAGTCATCTTAAACCAAGACCTGGAGCGGGGAGGCAGTGGAAAGCAGAAAGATCAGGGTCTCGCCCAGAAGCTCCCACGAGGACTGGACCCCCAGCTCTGCCCCTAGTGGACAAAGCTGCGCATATCCTCCTCCTCCGAGTCACCCTGGGAAAGAAGACAGAGACTGCAGACCCGTCAAGCTTCCCAATCTTGAGCTGATCACTTTTAATAAAGGCATTAAAAGGAGAAAAGTCTCCTGCCCTGTTTATTTCAGCTGGGGCGCTCGTCCAGGATAGCCACGCCCGAAGAGGACACCAGGACCGGCCATCTTGGACCTCGAGGACAGCTGGCTATCAGGACCAGAGAAGATCAGCTCAGGACCAGTGACGCAGAGGAACGCCGGACTGGTGAGAACTATCTGGTGGCGGGAGTGGGAGATGAGCGAGTGTGTGTGTGAGTGAGACGAGGGCTGGCAGCTCGGACCCTCAGAGCGGGAGTGGACCCCTCAGTACCGCGTTTTCAGACTCCTGCGAAGCGGCCGGCCGGAAACAGGGGGAAGCGAGTGGAATCAGCGTGAGTGAGTCGTCTCCTAAGTGGGAAAGAGGGCCCCCCACTCCGGGCGTGCAGAGGAAATAGTGTATGAGTGGCACGCACCCCAAAAGTCCTGACAAAGGGAAGTCAGGCCGATTGCAAGTCTCGAGGAGGGTTTGGGCAAGCTCGCAAGCCCTGCAGGCAAATTAAGTCCTGACAAAGGGGTCAGGCACAAATCCCAGCGAAGGAGGCTGGGATTTGTTGTTAAGTCCTGATACGGTGAGGCCTAATATTTGGAAGGTTAGGCAAACTAGAAATCAGGCAGTTGTTTTTCCTGACAGAGAGGAGTCAGGCACAAACCGGCTTCTTACGCTGGGGTTTTGTGTTTTCAAGTCCTGATAGATATAAGACCTGACATTGGTAGAGTTAGGCAATCAAGAGATCAGGCAGTTGTTTCAGTGTAAAGTCCTGAGCGTCAGGCAAATAAATTTTTCTTGAGATTACCTGTCGGTAGAGACACCTTTGGGATTTTTTTCTGTTGAGACCCGAAAAATGGGAGGGTGTAATAGTAAAAAGACAGGCAAGAGATTGAGGAATATACCTCCCAATAGCCCCTTAGGGGAACTGTTAGAGAAATGGGATTCTATAGAGGCCACGGAGGGATTAGATAAGGTGAAGATGATCCACTACTGTGTAGAAGTCTGGCCAGAATTAAAGGTGCAAGGAGGATGGCCTTGGTGTGGGACAAGGGACAAGTGGATGTGCCAGCAACCGAGTCATTATCTGACAGCTCGAGGAGATACCGATCCTGAGCAATTATTGTATGTAGCTTGCTGATTAAAGAGCGCTGTTGGGGATGAAGGTGTGCGAATTTGTAAGGTACAGAAGAAGAAAGAGGGGAATCAAGGAGTGGATGCTGGAATTAGTAAAAGATGGGACCCCCTGGATTATTTGCCTCCTGCTGCCCCTCCACCTTATAATCCTCTTCCTCGGGCACCTCAAATGGCAGGTCCGGTTCTTCCCCCGGCTGCCATCTCATTACCACCTCCTCAAATTCCTCCTTCTACCTCTTTGGCTTCCCCTATGATAGACCCAGTATCTCCCCTAGTAACCACTCCCTCACCACCCCCTTCAGCTCCTCCAGTTCCTTCTGCACCACCACAAGTGCCTACTACACCTGCTGCATTCTCCACCCCTTCTCCAGCTCCACTTAATATGTACCCAAGCTCTTCTCCCCCTCCTAATGCTGTCCCTTTACCTCCTCCTAGTTGGGACACAAATGCCTCCTTACCTGGTAAACAGTTATCACCAAGTACACCTGCTGATCTACAGAAAGTTCAGGGTAACCCAGATATCCCTCAAACTAGTAGTTTGGCATCTGAAGATGGGCCATACTGTAGTACCAGATCCAAGACCTCCAAGGCAGAGAGACTTTTTCCCCTCAGAGAAGTTCCTATGGGAGGAGTAGTGGGAGGTGTTGGCTTTGTGAATGCTCCTCTAACGGCTTCTGAGGTGAGAGGATTCAAGAAAGAGGGCATTTAGTTGAGGACCCAGTGGGCATAGCCAACCAAGTGGATCAATTCTTAGGTCCAAATATCTACACTTGGGGGGAGATGAATTCCATCCTAAATATATTATTTTCCCCAGAAGAGGTCCAGATGATTAGGGCAGCTAGCATAAGAATTTGGGAGAAAGATAACCGTCCGGGACCCCAGGTGCCATCAGGTGAACAAAAATTGCCACTAACGGATCCCAGCTGGAACCCTAATCAGGAGGAAGGGAGGAAGGTTATGATGGAATATAGATCTTTGATAATTTGGGGGATCAAAGAGTCAGTTCCCAAAGGAACTAACACCAAATTGGCATTTGAGGGTGCACAAGAGAAGGATGAAGCTCCTGCTGCCTGGCTTAATCGCCTAAAGCAGAACTTCCAATTGTACTCTAGAATAGACCCAGACACCACAGAAGGTCAAGTGCTACTGAAAGTCAAATTTGTTACCAAATCTTGGCCAGATATATGGAGAAAACTGGAAAAGATTGAAGATTGGCGAGAAAAGGACATTAATGAGTTATTAAGAGAAGCATTGAAGATGTATTTAAAGAGGGAAGAAGAAAAAGCGAAGGCCAAGGCTAGGATCATGGTTGCAGTAGCTAGAGAAAGTGTGGGGTGGGCGGGTCCACCACCAGGAGGAGGCAAGGATAGGCCTCTTGTACTGTCAGGTACAAGAAGGATAGAGAGACCTCAAGTCCCTTTGAGTGAATGACATTGCTCTTATTGTGGAGAGGCAGGACACATCAGGAAGTGTTGTAGAAAGCTCAGTCTTGATGAGGCAATAGCCAAGGAACAGGAAGCCTTGGAGAGAGTTCTTAGAGGTGACAATTAAGAGTGTCAGGGGCTTTACACTTTAGGGGACCCGATGCAACATCTAGAAAAGCCCCTAGTCAGCATTGAGGTGGGACCCCTAAATGAAGAATTTGAATTTTTGAGTAGATACAAGAGCAGATAAGTCCTGTCTCATCAAAGTACCAGAAAGTATAGTAAAATACCCAAAAACATCTGAGGTTAGACAAAATAGCTAAGTAGAAAGATATCCAATAGCACTGAGACTAGACAGTAGCACTTAACTTGTAATAAGTGATGTGAAAGTGAAAGGTACCTTATTGTTGTCTTGTTGTGTATGTGAGAGTGAGTCACAAACAAAGTCAGCCTCAACTTCCCGGCTGGTAGGAAGGGGGGCAGTAGAAAGAAGAGTGTGTGACCCGCAAACCAGGCTACCGTTCCCCCAGGCAAGTGGGGGCTGTGGCCGAAGGCTGTGTGTGTGACGTGCAAACCAGACTAGTGTTCCCCAGACGTGTGAGGGGGCCGTAGCTGTAAGAGCGTGAGTGACACGCAGACAGCCTCACAGGTGAACGGGCACCGGAGGCAACCAGAGTCAGGGCCCTTCCAAGAGGCCCAGAGATACTGAGACCTGGAGGCCAACCCCAAGGGGAGGGGGGGCCACAGGGACCCGTGATTTTCTAGCAATAAAGATCCACTTTGTGTCTTGAGAGTGTGAAAGAATGCATGAAAGTGAATAAGAAATAAAAGTGCGTGAATGTAGACGAATTAAAGTATAAAAGTGAGTGAATGTAGACGAATTAAAGTATAGGTAATGTGGATTGTGCATTATAAGTTTTACCACATCTCCTTAGAGGGAGGTGTATTGTGTTGAAAAATAGTGTGGAAAAAAAAAATTTTTGTCTTAAGAGTAAAGAGTTGAAAAAAAGTAATATCTAAGCTGTTAGTGAAAGTGAGAAACAGAAGCAGGAGATTAATAGATAAGGTCTTGAAAATAGAACAGAAAACCAGTAAGTTAAATACACAGAAAAATAGGAGAATAAAAGCACTCTGGGAGTTAAGTTAGCTAACAGAAATACAACTCCCTGCAAAATACAGAGTATGCAAAAGTTGATGAGAGAAATATGCAAGCTATAGAAAAAAAGGAAATTAATCAATTATACATAACATTAACTGGAGAAACTGAGTTTTGATAGAATCATAAAATAGCAGACCATTAATGCCTATATTTGAAAGCCCCTTTTAGGTACTCCTCATTGCTAATTCGACTGTGCAAACCAAAGGAAAAAGTTGAACCCACATCACCAGATTCCACATCACTCTCACCCTCTGGCATTGGACCAGACTCCACCCCACTCTCCCTCTGGCATTGAACTGGACTCCACCCCACTTTCCCTCTGGCATTGACCCTCTGGCATTGGACCAGACTACACATAAGTTTGTCCCTCTGGCATTCTGGCACTGGACCAGACTCCGCCCCACTCTCCCTCTGGCATTAGACCGGACTCCACATCAGTTTTCCCTCTGGCACTGGACCAGATTCCATACCACTCTCACCTCTGGGCAATGGACAAGAGTCAACCACATCACGAGTTAATTCACCCAAGTATACTGTGATAAAAGGACCAAAGGATTTAAAGTTGACTCTCAGAAGGAAGAGTCAAGAAGACTGAACTGTATAGGAAAATAATTGGTATCAGAGCCCTAACATAGCTTAAAATGTTTCGAGACAGTTCTGTGTGTAAAGTAAGTTTGTAAAGAGTTTAAGACTGTAAATAAGTGGTTCTGGTCAAGTTCCCCCAATTTGTTTCTAAAGACTCCAGGTTAATCCTCTACAGAGCACTCCCCTAAGAGAAGCCAAAATTGGTAAGGAACAGACCAAGAGAGGTTTAACCAGAGAAACGAGTAGAAGAGACTCTAAAGAGCTTGGAAGCTTCTTCTCAGTAAAATTCCCCAAGAGGCAAGGCCGGGTGGGCAGGCTGTGCAAGATAACCCATACCGGACTCTTGGGAAGGGAAGTAATGATGGCTCTAATTGCTGGTGGTGCTCTGGGGAGCCCAGGAGAGCCGTGCAGTGAGTGCTACCAACCCCTCCATGAGGAGGAAGAAGTGAGCTCCTTGTCTAGAGTCCACACCAATTCTAACCCTAATTGTGTTAACCTCTCCCAATTGGTCCTTTATCAGAAAAATAAGAAAGTGTATTGGATAGCGCAGAATACTGCCACTTTTAGGCAGCCACTCCTAAGAGAATGCCCTGTAGGAGAAGCCTGGTTGTGCTTTGAATATGATGCTGCTGAAGCAAGCTCAGTAGATCTAGTCAAAAGAAAAGAAATGGTAAAAACAGTAAGAAAGATGGTTTGTAACAAGTATTTAGCAGTAAAGTATTCGACTACCCGGTGGATCCCAAGAGATCCAAATAAATTAGAGTCTGTTGAAAAAAAAGAAAGAGACAAGTGTATCTACCATGAAATATATGAATTTTATGAGTGTACCGAAAAAAAGATAAACCCCTTTTAGAAAATGAAAGAAATATGTAAATATAAGGAATGCCCAAGAGAAACTGATAACACATTTCGAGAGAGCCCTAAACAGCTGGTTTTGATCTCGGGTACTACAGCATACACTGAATTGTCAAGAGACTGGTCTGGCAGCTGCACCGCTAGAATGATAAAACCAACTGGATCAAGTTTAGGAGTTCCTATATACAATGATTTAAGAGAAACCAAACAGAAGAGGCAAAGTGCAATAGAAATTGAGAAAATCCAAAATTGTAAAGGCCAAGTTCAGACCCCAATATCTATGTTAAACAGAATCATCAGGCTCCAAGCAGTATTAGAGACAAAGAATGCAATTATTAGAAACATTTCAAAGGAAATTAAAAAAATGGCATGTGTAAACAATCAAGAACAAACTCCTACACTTGATTCCAGTTGGTGGGATAACCTAACGATTTTCAAAAAGGATGTATGGGAAAAAGTAGTTCTTCTCACTGAGTGTATACTTGGAGGATTGCTCTTTTTACTATGCTTATTTCCCTGTTTTATTAAAATAGTAGTATTAGCCATGCAGACCAACCTAAAGATCTCAAAAAATTCTAACCTGAAGAAACCAAGAAAGGTAACAAAGTTAAGTAACCATGATTACCAGAGTGCTCAAGAAATTTATAATCAATACAAAAAATTAAAGAAATATTAAGCTCATGAGTCAGAAATTGCAAGTTGATGCGAGCTTAAATTGAAGCTCTATCAAAGAAAAAGAGGGGGGGGACTGTCGCAGACATCTTTTTCATTAAAAATCCTTTCTTTAGGATTTTTCCTTCTGAGAAGCTGCGGCCTCAGAAACAGAATGTAAACAATTATTATCTGCTGCTGTGGAATGCAACAGGTGGGTCCGTGATTGGTCTGGTGTGGATGTTTTGATTCATTGACCAGTCACCGGAGAGCTGGCTCTCTCGCTCGGTCAGAGAGCTGCCTTTGTTATCATTCTTTCTATGCTATTCTTAGCTTAGCTTAGCCTTCTGAGGAAGCCTTTCCTTTCTTTTTCTTTAGTTAGTATAATGTAATATATATATATGATAAAATAATAAATCAAGCTTTCTAAATATGGAGTCAGATCTACGTCTCTCCCTTCATCCTGAAAACCCCAGTGACCACTGTCACAGATGGTGACCCCTCGACTGAAGAGGACATTCATCACTTGGTGAGACCCCAGAGGGGCATTGCTACATTTGGGTAAACCCCGAATATGTGGCATTGATGGTCACCTCATAAGTCACCACAGAAGTGGATTCTAGCCAGGAGCTGAAGAACTGAAGATCCTGATTTGGACAGAGTTCACAGCAAGGCTGACCACAAAGAGAACCTTTTGGAAAGCCTCCAGGACGATGTTCGGAAAGCCTAGCAGCACCAAGCAGCCTGCCAGAGCCTGGTGGACACTGTCACAAGGTAATGTTAGCTTTTCCCTTCCTGCTGATGCTGGCCTTTGCAGATTACGGCTGCACAGGTGGAGGAATTCCCCCACAGAGGCAGAGGTTCATTTCTTCCCCTCAGAGGAGAAACTTATTGCCCTCTGGCACAAATGGGGTGAAGAGGACGGAATTTTCCTGTTGGAGAGACATTGCTATGAGTTTTTTCGATGGGCAAAGTTCTTTGGGTTTTTTACGGATGTGCTTTATTCCCTTGATATGTTTGTGTGGGAATGCATGGAATCCATTTGCCAAGCCGTTTGGGACTGGGGACTGGGGTGCCTTCGCGTTTACCCAGTGTTCAGGGCACTCTTCCTGGTTTTGAAACGGAGAGCAGCTGTCTTTCCCTGGATAGCTGACTGCAAGGGGCAGGCGCCATTCCCCCCGATTCCGCTCCTGGGAGAAGACCCTTTGGAAGAGGACGATCTGCTGCTTCCCAGCCCCCCTGGATCCCAGCCAGGGGGCGAAGTTTTGCCCGCAGCCGAAGAAGTTTCTTTTCCTGCGTTTTCAGAGCATGCTCAGATGGCGCCGCCTTCTCCCCCACCTCGCTGCTCTCAGAGGGGGTTTGAGTGGGCGGCGCCGCTTCTCCGGGCAGCCCTGTCCCAGCCTCCCTGCGGGTGCGACCACCACCCCGGGCAGACCCGCCCCAGCCCGCCCCGCGGGTGCGGGCGCCACCCTGGGCAGCCCTGCAGGCACTGCCCCAGCCTGCCCCGCGGGTGCGGCCACCACCCTGGGCAGCCCCGCCCGCGTCTCTGCCAGCGCCTGTGCGGCCGAACTGCAAAATGCCGCTTTCCGCGGCTGTGTTGCTAGGCGACGTGCTCAGAGACGACACGGCTGCTGCTTCCGGCCCAGCGGAGGATGCCCCCCCGGCGGCTTTGCTGCGTTCTGCCGAGCCAGTCCCAGTTCAGGAAGCCGCTGAAAACAGCGCTGAGCCCGCGGGACCGTCTTCGGAGCTGCCCGCCCAGGAAGTTCTGCCGCCTTCGGGGACTTCGTCCTCCGTGTCTGCGACAGAGGCTGCCCTGGACCCAGCGGCAGGCCTGAGTCTGGCCGTCCCGGGCCGTTTGCCCCTGCGGCGGCGGCCCCAGAGGCTGGCCTCTCCTTCCGTGGAGGAGGCATGGCTCGACAGCTGAGTGCTGGTGCAGCCCGGCTGGCTGCTTTCAGGCTCAGCGTTCTTGGCGGATTGGGGGTCCCTCCTTGGAGGTTCCCATTCCTGCTGCCCCTCGCGCACCCCAGCGGCGAGGCGGAGGTGGGTCCCGAAAGTTCTGCCTTTGGTCCCCAGCCCAGAGGGCGTGGTACCGGGAGGCAGATGGGAGCAACACCTTTTGCATTTGCATAGCAGAGGCAGGGAGCACAGCGGAAAGCGATCATGGCTTGTTTGCTGTGGGGAACAAACATTCCCAGCGGGCTGGGCCTGGGCTGTTGGGCTCGGGTCCCTGGACCAGGACTGCCTCCCAGCCTCAGGTTGGGTTTGGGGGCTTTCCTTCCACATAGGCCAGGGCCTCCCAGGGTCTTTCAGGCCCCTCTGCTGCTGCTGCTCTTTCCGGAAAAAAAAAAAAAAATTAAATTAAATAAAAAGGGTTGAAAGAGCTGGCAGCAGCTCAAAAGCATTTAAGGGCCAAAAATTAGCTTCAGCCCAAGTTGTTCAATAAAGGGCCGTGGCCAGGACATTTCAGAAATTTTCTCAAAATTGTTTGAAATTGTTTGATGACCGTCAATGGACTTTTGATAGCTATTGATGGACTTTTCTGCAGCAAGCCTGTTTCAGGACCAAAAGGGACTTTCAGAGATGGCAAATAAGAATATCTTCAGTCCATGGACTTTTCCTGAAACTCAGCTGTTCGGACTTGGACTTCGTTTGCATTGTTTTTGCATTTTCTTATATTGTTTTCTTATATTGTAAGATTGTTTAGTGATATGATAGAGTTTTGTGTTCTACAGGTGAAGAAATTCCCTGTTCATTCCACAGGAGCACTTGATTGAAGTTGATTGGCAAAAGATAACCTGTCAAGTGTTTGTTCTTTCCTCTGCATGAGCCCAGGAGAGAAAATTACAAACATGTTTCTTTTTAATTTAATTAAATAAAAAAAGGTGACATGTTGCAGACATCTTTTTCATTAAAAATCCTTTCTTAGGATTTTTCCTTCTGAGAAGCTGCGGCCTCAGAAACAGAATGTAAACAATTATTATCTGCTGCTGTGGAATGCAACAGGTGGGTCCGTGATTGGTCTGGTGTGGATGTTTTGATTCATTGACCAGTCACCGGAGAGCTGGCTCTCTCGCTCGGTCAGAGAGCTGCCTTTGTTATCATTCTTTCTATGCTATTCTTAGCTTAGCTTAGCCTTCTGAGGAAGCCTTTCCTTTCTTTTTCTTTAGTTAGTATAATGTAATATATATATATGATAAAATAATAAATCAAGCTTTCTAAATATGGAGTCAGATCTATGTCTCTCCCTTCATCCTGAAAACCCCAGTGACCACTGTCACAGGGCACTGTTATAAACAAAATTCTGCCAATTTTTTTTGTAGAAAAAAGAGTTGCAAAACCAGTCAGACTAGTTGGTGCCGAGGTGGAATTCTACCTGTTTTGTTATTGTAATCACGGGTCGTTGTAACTGATTGCTCCTTTTGTATTGGTAAAGCCCTGCCTGAGGCTAAATTGCACTTCTCCCCAGACAGTGAGGAAAGGAGACGTGGCGGGGTGGGATCAGAATATGCAAATTAACTTCGGGACCAGCATGCCATGGGAAGTGTCAAACTTACCGAAAAGAACCCCAAAACAATGAGCCAATGCAGAATTAAGAAATTAGAGTGATGCCTGGACGTGAGGAACAGAATGGTGAGCCTGCAGAGATGCTGAAAACCTTTGTGCCCCTCGCCCTGAATAAAGAAGTCATCTTAAACCAAGACCTGGAGCCGGGAGGCAGTGGAAAGCAGAAAGATCCCTCTGAGTCACCCTGGGAAAGAAGACAGAGACTGCAGACCCGTCAAGCTTCCCAATCTTGAGCTGATCACTTTTAATAAAGGCATTAAAAGGAGAAAAGTCTCCTGCCCTGTTTATTTCAAAGAGTAAGTAAGTAAGAGCTAAGAGAGCTAAGTTCCCATTACAATACAATGAATCATCTTCTGTGTTGAATATTCTGATTCTCGCTAACCAATCTAGTGCAAGATACAAATCCTATAGCATTTCCATACAGCCTATAAGAACCGCTACATTACCATACTGTGCTACATTTTAAACCCTAAAAACTACTCTTTGGACCCCTTCTGCCAAGCTGGCAGGGTCTGCTCGGACCCTTGGACCTGCCTGTTTGTAGAGGGTCTTGTTTCATCAAAAGGGGATTACCTTCTTCGGCCACACCATTGTTTTCCCGTTGTTTAGTAACTAAGGCATCTCAAAGGTTGCTTTCATTTCAATCTCGCTTATAGTTTCCATATTCTCAAAATCTTTTGCCAGGCAATCATATTTATATGGCTTTCCTGTTCCATCGTCCCCAACAGTGCATCTTTGATTGGTCTCATGTGGTTGTTTTGAATTAATGGCTGGTCAAAGTCCAGTTGTCTCGGACTCTCTGGTCAGTCACAAGATTTTATTATCATTCCTTTCTATTCCTTTCAAGCCTTCTGAAGAAATCCTTTCTTCTATTCTTTAGTATAGTTTTAATATATAATTTTCTTTTAATATCATATATATCATAAAATAATAAATCAGCCTTCTGAAACATGGAGTCAAGATTCTCATCTCTTCCCTCGTTCTGGAACCCCTGCGAACACCACCACATTTGGTGAGCCCCGAGTGAGGAACATTGGCACAGGATGCATATATGTATATAATTAAAATAATGCATGTATTTATACAGTTGAAAAGTCGAAGTTCAATGTAACATTTTGGTATGGGAAAAAATTCAGGGTGGATAATGTAGTGGGTTTAGGTTTCTCAGTGAATTTTTTCCCATTTGTCATCTGAAAAGACACTGGGAGAAGGAGGCAGGATGCCCTGAGGATGAATGGTAGGTGACTGAGTTAACAAAAGTAGTAGCTGATTGCTCTGGCATACCACTGTAATGATTTGGGGAGGGGAGGGGAAGGGAACAGGGATTTGGCAGTTCTTATCTGGGTGTGGGCAGTGTGTCCATGCTGGGAGAGGGGTCAGTCGTCTTGCAGTTTTGTCCTGGACTTTCCTGCCTATGCCCACTGCTTACAAGAGTGAGAGAGGGTCCCAACCCCCCGTGTTGCCTGAGACTTTGGCAACTGCCAGCACGGAGAGACCAATGCTTCCAGCATCAGTTTCAGGGGAATTACGCTCTCCTCCCTCTCATCCAAGGCTGCCATTGTGAAACATGGGGTCAGAAACTAGAGGATCTATATTAATCACAGAAATTAGAAGGTATTGATTAAGAACAGACACATAGATGATGGACATTGCTTAATATTTGCTGCATCCTTAGTTGCATGAGAAAGGAAAGGAATGCAGGAAAGGAATGCATGCAAAACAGCAAGAAAGAATGCAAGTGTGAAAAATGCCAATCACTTGTTTTAAAATTTTAAAAGTTTAATAGTAATAAAATGGCAATACAAAATAGAGCAATAAGAATTTGGACAATCAGAGTTAGGACAATAAAGCAAAGAATTACAAACGTTCGGATGCTTTCCTCAAAAAAAGCATGTCCGCTAACAAAGGATTAACCCTTAAAAGCCATAGCCTGTTGCATATTCATATATCTCATGCATGATGCATAAATTGCTTTCAAACTAGGGATTTCTCTGGTTATTGTAAACTTTCCTCCTTAATCCGGTTGGCACCTCAAAGATGAGAAGAAGGTAGAATAATGTTTGTCTTTTCCAATAAGGAGGCCTCTTGGGGATTTTGGTGTCTTGTTGCTGTTATCTCTGTGCGATGAATTTCTTGAGCTAGTTAGAAAAAGTATCTTACATTGTATAGTTTTATTTTAATATTATGTTATAGCCTAAAATTAGATTTAACACAGTACTGAAAATTACTAATACAACTTTTTAACATAACACATATAATATTTATTTTAATATTTGCGAAAAGCCAATCATAAAATATGCATTTTTCACACAAGGATGCCTGTTAAAGGGAAGGATGTTTATCAAAAACAAGATACAGTATGCAAGGATACTGAGATAACGAGGCTCCTTGGGCCCCTGAAACCAGATTAATCTGGACTCCTGGCTTGGACAGTGGCCAAAAGATCAGTAAGCATGCCCAAGGCAGCAGGGTCAAAAAGTTAACCCTGAGGAAGAGAACTTTACTTCATTCCCTACGACCCCCCCGACCCCCAAGACCCCGATTTTGATGATTAGCATGTGAAGCGGAGAGGGAGGGGAGCCAGGAAATTATCTATTGGGAAACTTGATGCATATGTAACATTTTAGGGGATAAAAGAAAACCTGAGTGTACCGGGGGTTACACATGTCTTTGTGGAGGTGTCCCCATGCGTCTGGCCGAATAAAAGCATACCTACTTTAAAACTCATTTTGTCTTTGAGTTTTAGAGTCTCTCTCCACGTGTCAATTGCCCCCTGGGGAGGTTCCGAGCTCACTCCTGTGCGGGACATGGAGTTTTTCAGCTGCACTGCTTATCTCTATTTTGCTGAGTTTGGAAACATGTTAACACAATGGCTCGGTACTTTGCCCTTACACTGACAGCCTCCTTATGCTGGGGAAGCTCTCTTCTGTGGATGGTGAGGGAATATACCTTCTTCTCCCTGCCCTAGATTGATGGGAATGCTTTTATAGTGCAGGTTCCCATGGTCATTTCTCATCCTTATGTAAGCTGTTCAATATTGTTAATAATATTATCTAATACCGTTGGTATGCTATGGAGTTCATGGAATCTGGTGTCATCCTGGTGTAAAAGTGTCTTGGGTTACTGTGTAAGGTGTAACCAAAGTATGTATTTTACCACCACCTCCATCACCTTCTGATGAGCTGTTAATGGTTGGTCCTTTGCAACAGCTATCCAACACACACCCAGTGTAAAGGGGGGACCCTCTCTACAAATGGGCCATCAAGGACTCCCCAGAATGACTCATAGAATTACATCACCCCATTTTAAAATTCCCTGCCCTGGGGGAGGTTCTGAACATTCCTGTCTGTATATAATCTGGGGCTTGGGACACCACAATACCACCACTGGACACCCAAAGTACAAGAGCTCTCGACTCCCACAACTTGACCTCATGAGAAGGACTAGACCTTTCGACAGGATCACCGCTTTGACAAGAAAACATCCATCACTCCAATGGGACTGTAGTCATCATTTAATTAGACTGCTACACCAGCCTGGGTGTCAGGTTGTATTCTGACTTAGTCAGTTTAAGCCAGTGTTTCTGTACTATTGCCTTTATTGTAATTTTCCTATTAAATTGTAGCTCCAACTTAAATCTCTCACAAGGTATTTGTGTGAAGTTAATTCCTCCAGCTGACCAGCATAACAAGAAAACAAACTCTACATGGGGAGATATTAAAATGTTCCCTGAGGCACCCAGTTCCTGGGTGGCCGGGTGCATGGAAGGATTTGGGAAGGTTTTTAGGGCAGTTATCACCTCCCATTACCTGGGACTTTGCACCTAAACAGGTAGATAAGGATGCCAAGATTTTAACAGCTCAGGTAGACCTTGACTGGGAGCAAAAGGGTGAACTATTTATAGCCTGATGGGCCCATGAAACATCAGAACATCTAGGAAGAGATGCAACCTATAGATGGGGCTGTGATTGAGGGGTGGACCTGATCATGGAGGCTATCACATTGGTCACTCATGAATGTGAAACGTGCTGCAATCAAGTGAGCAACGCGAGTGAAATCTCCTTGGAATAGAGGGTTGTGGCTGGGTTTCCAATATGGTGAGGCCTGACAAATTGACTACATAGGACCACTGCCATGAACATGCCAAGGAAAGAGCTACATACTCGCAATGATTTAAAGTAGAAAATTGTGAAGTATATATGAGGATATATGAGTATATATGAAGATATATGAGGAGTGCTGTGTCTGGAATGTGTAACTGCAGAAACATCACCAAGAAATTACTGGACCCTTCTGTTTTGGTCAGGAAACTGTGGAGACCGTCCTGCTCATTAGTTATGCTGCTTGAAAACCCACTATCCTTCCCATCTTGATTTGAATATTAAGGATTCAGTAGACCTTGGGAGAGGTGACCAATGATTGTTTTAGAATAGGAATATTGATGAAGTTCTTAACTATTAGACCCAATCAATGTAAAGGTTAAATTTAACAGTGGGCATAGTATGCATAGTATGTAAAAGAACTTATATAATGATGATTCAGCAGAAAAAGTATATAGAATTGATGGGGTATTTTTGTTAACTGGAACACATTTTCAGAGGAGCTATCCCCTGTGTTCCTGGCGCCTGAATAAATAAGTGTCTGCTTATTCACATCAAATTGGTGTTGGATAAGTTTCTCTTGTCCCATTTGGTGACAGCTTAAGTTTTATCTATGGGTAAGAAGGGATTCCAGTAATAAGAAATAAATACAATGGAACAGTTGGAAAATATATAAATTATGGGGAATCTGAGCATGATGCAAACGGTATGGAATAAGGGGTAGAGATTGTATTGGGTCTGACTGAGATAGGGGTTCATTTCCCCTTAGCAGCCCTCACAGTGCTGTGCTTTGCATTGGTAGCTGGAAGGGTGTTGATAACACACCAGTGTTTTGGCTACTGCTGAGCAGCACTGTCTGTTTAACATTCCCCTCTCCTATCAAGGGTCTGGGAGTGGGTAAGATCCTGGGAGGGGACACAACTAGGCCAGCTGACCCAAATTAACAAAAGGGATATTCCATACCATATGACATCAACTCATATATAAAAGCTAAGAGTGAAAGAAGCATTTGTTATTCTACAATGTTTGCCTTCCAGAGCAACCGCAACAGGTGCTGAGGCCCCGCTTCCTGGGAAGTGTCTGAACATCATTCAATGCTGGGAAGTAGAGATTATTTTTTCCCCTGTGCTTATGCCTGTGCAAACATTCACTTTTCCTTTTCTGCTTTGGTAAACTGCCTTATCTCAACCTACTAGTTGTTTTCCATCTTACTTTCCTCTTCTGTCTTGCTGGGGGGAGATAGAGTAGTTTGGTGGGCACTTGATGCCCAGTCAAGGTCAACCCACTATAGCATCCCTAACTGTTGACCTTCAGCATTTCAATAACAACATCATACAGGATACTAACCTTAAGTTAACATCGTACAGGCAACAGCTGCATTGTATTCCCCACAGTCTAAGCAGCTCACTCTAGTTTCCAGCACCAGCACCTATTAACCTTACAAGCACACTGCTATCACAGTACCATTTCCCTACAGAAACAAGATCTGGGAAGATTTTGCAGCCTGCATGATGACCATTTTCTAATTATTTTTTTTTAACTGGATTCTGGATTGTATTTTTGGTTTTTTTAAGAAAAACAAGAGAAAGCTGTAATTCTTTTCTCAGATAATCCAGTTTGGAGGTTCAGAACCAAAGCCTAGCACAGTGCAGCTGTGAAACCTCTTTGATGCTATAACAAGACACATCAAGACTTGCATTTCTCCTAAGCAGAGCCAACTCATTACAGTCACTACTCAGACATTTACTGTTCTCACACACACACACACACACACACACACACACACACACACACACACACGGAATCCCACACACAGTGGGCACCAACAAGGACTGTAATGGGCTGAACTCAGCTGGAAGCCAGATGCCCACCAAGCTGCTCGATCACTCCCCTTCCCAGCAGAACAGGGGAGAGAAAATAAGATGGAAAACAGCTGGGAGGTTTGTTATTAATATTTTGATCAAATAATCAACTAAATCATATAACAGGGTTAGCTATGATTAAAAGTAGAAAATTGTTAAGTATAAGGTGTAGAAATATCAGGACTGCTGTGTCTGGAATGTGTAATCATAGAAATCTCTCCAAAAAGTTACTGGGCTTTTATGTTTTGGTCAAGAAACTATGGAGACCATCATGCTCACCTGTTCGTGCTTGGAAACCCACTACCCCTCCCATCTTGATTTTAATATCAAGAATTCCATTCAGTAGACCTCAGTAAAAATAGCCAATGATTGTTTTAGGATAAGAATATTGATGAAGTTATATAACTATTGAAACCAATCAACATAAAGGTTAAATTTAAGAGTGGGCATAGTATGCATAGCATGCAAAAGAAATTATGTAATGATGATTTAGCAGAAAAAGTATATAAAAGGGATGGGTTTTGTTTGTTGAGTGGGACACGTTCTAGAGGAAGCTATCCCCCATCCCCCCAGCACCCCCAATAAAGAAGTGTCTGCTTATTCGCATCAAGTTGCTGTTGGATAAGTTTCTTTCTGTCCTAGGGGGACGTTATGATGCTTGTATCCCCATTCATGTGTTCTGTTTATGCTGGATATTATGTTCTGTGCCTTTGAGACTGGCTCTGAAGAGTGAAAGTTTTGTTTGGGTTTTCTTATCAGCCTGGCGGGACACAGAGACAGGGCAGTACATAGTGCTGCTTTTGCTTTTTTTTTTTTGCTTTTGCTTTTCACTTTGCTCTCTCACTCTTGCTTCTGCTTTGCTTCTGCTTGCTTTTGCTTCTGCTCATTAGCTAGTTTAGCTAAACAGTCCAAATTTCTTCCTGGACTGTTTCTCCTTTCCTTTTTTCGACCAACTCGAACCTGCTCTGGACTGGGACCTGGGAACACTGAGAGTTTGCACCTTGTGGCCTGCAGCAGCTGCCCCAGCGCCGGAGGGACTGAGAACAGAGCGACCACCCCCAAGAGAGAGACTTTCTGAATTTGCCATCTTTTTCAGAGTGGTGTCATCCAGTATTGTTCATTCTGTGTGCTGGGGGGTGCTGTGACTGTTAAATAAACAGGTTCTTTCCACTCCTCTCCGAGGAATTCTTCCCGAACCGGTTGGGGGGAGGGGCTGTGTGGGTTTGCTTACTGGAGGGGCCCTCCTTTGGAGATTCTCTACCAAATTTGCCCTAAACCAGGACACTTTCATACCATTTGGTGACAGCTTGAGATAAGGGAGTTTACTAAAGCACCAAAAAAAAAAAAGTGTGCACCGGCATAGGCAAAAGGGAAAAAAAAATTAATCTCCACTTACCATTGGCAAGTGATGTTTAGATACTTCCCAGGAAGTAGGGCTTCACCACACATAGCAGTTGCTCCAGGAAGGAAAACATTGTAAAATAACAAATACCCCCATTCTTCTTCCCTCACTCAACTTTTATATCTGAGCTGACATCATATGGTATGGAACACCCCCTTGGTTACTTTGGGTCAGCTGGCCTGGTTGTGTCCCCTCCCAGGATCTTGCCCCCTCCCAGACCCTTGATGGGGGGGAATGTCAGAGAGACAGCTCTGATGCTGTGCTAATGCTGCTCAGCAGTAGCCAAAACACCGGTGTGTTAACACCTTTCTAGCTACCAATGGAAAGCACAGCCCTGGGAGGGTGCTATGAGATAATGAACCCCAGCTCAGCCAGACCCAATACAGATGGTTAAGCAAGGACATGAAGCAAGCACATGTCTTGACTCTACCTCCTCTTTGAATTTCTATCAGCTGAGACACTGCTGGAAGCAGGAGTGGTAGCTAAATTTGTTCTTTTCTATATATTTTCTATCTTTCTCTTTCTTCTTATTGTTCTAATTCCCTCTTCTCACAGTTTTGAGTCACTCAAAATTGGATGGGCTTGGAGTTTGCTAAGTTGAATGGGCTAAGTTAATGCTTTGTGAAATGTTTTATGCTAATAGGATGTTGCTTTAAACTTCTGTCAAAGTTCTCTGATTTTCTGAAGTTCTTAGTAAAGTGTTTGTTGTTTTGAACACTTGAGAACATCTTGTTTGTATTTCTGCTGTGTCTAACTCAGGGTACATAAAAAAGTAAAGCCTTTCAAGTGTCTCATTGAGTGGGATTTGGGACCTTGCATTTTATTGACACAGCAAGCAGGGTACTCTTGAGGTGACGAGGAGGTGTTTTATACAGAGAAAACTGCTAGTGGCAGAATAAAGGAGAAACCGAATTTTGGTCGAAAACAATATTTTCTGTCAGAAAGGTCATGGAAACCAGTGTGATTGAAACTGCAGGATAAACAAAAACTCTCCAACAACATTTTTAGTGTTAGAGAATCAAGGCATTACTTTATTCTGGCCACAATGTTGTTCTGGCCAGGATGTGCAACAGAAATAATTTCATCCACACATTGCCCGGGTTGTGCAGAGAAAATCATTCCATCACATATGACTTTTACTAGATTTTTCACATACTTTATACAGTCAAAACCCATAGAAATTCATTATTTCAATGTTCATTGGTCCCAAGTTACGCTGTTCTTAGTATTTGGTTTCCTACTGGTTACAGATTTCTTCACCTCCAATGCTAATTTGGTCCTCATTCCTTGGTTGTCTTATCAGTCTTTTCTGGACCAGTGTCTCAGAGCATGCCAGGGGTGATGTTTGGAGCTGCTGGTCATTAATGGTAGTTATCTTTTGTGTCTCTTCTGTGCTACCCACAGTGTGTTGAGATGTTAAACTCATCATGCCTTGAGTGATGAAACAGTACCCTGAAAAGAAACTTGAAATTCCTTTCCCCCAGAGCAAAGGTAAACAAAACCCCTGACTAAAGTTATATAAAAAAATTTAAACTTGGTATCTTTTCCAACACCGGGGTAAAAATTGATCTGGACTTCCCTCCACTGATAGAGCTGCTAAAAGCTTGCAAAGCTTGTCTAGCCCTAAACAGAGAGATGTGGGCTGAGGAAATCTGGCACAATCTGTAGTTAGTTGCAGAGAAAATCAGATCTTTGAGTAAAGAAATTGAAAAAAATCTCTAATAAGGAAAATTGTTTGGCAACCATATGGGTGAAAGTTGGGCTCATAGCTGCACAAAGAGAGAAATATGTTACCGAGCAGCAACAGAAAGCTAATCGAGTAGCAAATTGCTTTGGTGGCTGAAACAATAGGTAAACTCAGGGTGGATCCAGAATTGTATGTGGAGAAGTTATCCCAAAACCTGAAAAAACAGTTGAACAAGCTTGTCAAGAGCCAAAGATGCTCCGATTTGCAAATTAACACTGATGAGTGAGGTGTGGAGAATGAACCAGGGTTTTCCAGCCTCAAGGAAGTGAATTTCCATGAGCATGTCAACCCCCTCACCCCTTGGGAGGAGTTTGATGTAGCAAAGCCAAACCCCCTTCATCACCCTAAACTCTGCCCACCTGTAAAAAATCAGGAGGCAGAGAGGGAGGTGAGACTCCCTGAGCATGATGTCACCTTCCTCCACTCCCTGGAGGGGAACTCAGTAAAGCCAGCCCCCTCTTCCCTCACCCACCCCAAGCTCTGCCCACTTGTAAAGATGGAATTCTTTACCAGGAGGCAGAGCCCATGGTAATGCTATCTCACTTTGCAACAGAACTGGTTATGTAGCAAGAGAAAAGTAGCAATCTTCCCAAAGAAAACAAAATAGAGAATGTTTTGAAAATTTCACTAATGAGGGGGAATGAAACAAAGTTTTCTGAGGAGAAAGCACATGGCAAAGAACCCTGGTCTCTTGCCCGGGGAATGACCTTTTGTGTAAAAAGTTTGGACCTGTTGGAGGGGGGAGAATCCAGCCCTCTCCCCACTCCAAAATTTGCTAAAAGCACTAAGAGAGTGTGGGAGGCAGCTGGCTTCTAACCAATGCATGACAAACAGCTGGTGTCCTGTCGACCTTCTCCCATGTTGTTGTTTATTGCAAAATTTAAGGATCAAGACCAAGAAAACAAATTCTCAACTCTGCCCCCAAGAAGTGAGCTGGGGGAGGGTGGTGAATTCAAATATCCTAACAGGCTCCCTGGAAATAAATGGAAGTTCAGTTTCCCAGGATTGGCAATGCTCCTACACTGCCACCTTCTGGTGGTAGTGAATATAGAGCCTTGTCTGCCACTAGAGGCAAGGAACTGAATTGAAGTCATTCTGGAATTAAAGGCCACAGATGCCTCTGGCAGAAAACACAAAATACCAGCAGATGGACAGTTCTTTCTTTTTAAGACTGGTCCAAGAAGGACTGAGTTTTCTTTTTTCTCTCCTCTTGCAGATATTCCAAGAGAAGAGGTGTTCCATGAGAGGGTGAAGTGGCAACGGGACTGAAGAGTTGCTGTTGTTTGCTGCATTGATTTTTTTACGTTTGTCTTGATAGTTTTGAGATATTTATGTTTGTATGTGTTTTATATAAGTTTGTCGCAAGCAATGTTTTACATGTTTGTATTTTTTCTCAGGTTGTTACAGTGCGTGGAAAAGATTCCTCCCTCAATTTAGTTTTGGGAACTCACATAGGATTTTATATGATTATGGAATCAAATTTGTGTACCCTCTTCCTTCCTCAGAGAAAAGTATAAAATTACTATATCAAGGGAAGCACACATATTAGAGGTAAGCAAGCTGTAAAGCCCAATTATACAGAAGGGGATGTCAAACTGTTGGTGGCCCCTGGAAGGAGGGAAAAAATGGGCTGACAGAGGAGCTGAAGTGGCAGCTGGAAAATTCTCTCAAGCTGTGGATGAAGAAGGCATAAGTCATTAAGCTCACAAAAGAGAAGAAAGATTTCAGATTTGAGAACCAAAGAAGGGTTTGGTAAAGTAGCAAAGGCATTTGGTCTGAACCCAGGACCCTGAGTGCAACAATATGCTGAGGAGTTTGGAATTACTTGAGTTTTGGCATATCTTTGACCCCCACCCCTTAGGCAATCTAGACTATCATGTAGTAGAATTTGTACTGAATGTAATCATCCCATGGTGCCCACTGACATTTTCCTCTGTCCCTGGGTATGGGTCTCGGGAATGCCTCTGAAACCTGGATGGTGGGAGTAATAAGCGTGTTCATCTGTGACATGTATATTTTTTTGGATTATGATGATACCTGAACCTCTAAGGTCATGGCTTCCAAAAGGAAAGGAAGCCTAACTATTGAAAACTGGCCTATCTTTAAAGCTTATATTTTTTGACAAGGAGTGGACGTAGTGGTTTGACCTTGGCTAGACACCAGATACCTACTAAGCCATTCTATCACTCCCTAGCAAGATGGGAGAGAAAAATAAGATGGAAAAGAATAGGTCGAGATAAGGCAGTTTACTAAAGCAAGAAAAAAAAGCACAAAAGTTTGCGTGCACATAAGCAAAAAGAAAAATAATCTCTACTTCCCATTGGTGAGCAATGTTCAGCAACTTCTCAGGAAGCAAGGCTTCAGCACACCTAGTGGTTGATACGGAAAGGCAAAATTGTAGAATAACAGATGCCTACCGTTCTTCCTCCCTCACTCAGCTTTTATATCTGAGCTGACATCATATGGTATGGAATATCCCTTTGGTTATTTTAGGTCAGCTGGCCTAGTTGTGTCCCCTTTCTAGGATCTTGCCCACTCCCAGACCCTTGATAGGGGAGGGGAATGTTAAACAGACAGTGCTGATCAGCAGTAGTCAAAACACTGGTGTGTTAGAACACCTTTCTAGCTACCAATGCAAAGCACAGCACTGTGAGGGTGCTATGAGAAAATGAACTCCAGCTCAGTCAGACCCAATACAACCTCCACTACTTATTCCATACCATTTGCATCATGCTCAGATCCCACATAATTTATATATCTTCCAACTGTTCCATTGTATTAATTTCTCATTACGGCAATCCCTTCTTACCCACACATACAACTTAAACTACATCCTTAAACCATCTCTATTGATGCACATTATCAGTGCCCTCCTCCTCTTGCCCTTTCCTCTCAGTGGCAGAACTGAGGAGAACACCCTCTGGGCCTCCATGTCCTTGACTATCACCTTCACAGCTCTGGGGTCATTGCTAGGGGAAAGCTGGTGTCACAGATGTGCTTCTCCTGTTTGAACTATATGAAATTTGGTCCAGGCAAATGTTCAAGAAGTAGGATCAGAACTCAATAAATGAGCTACTTGATCAGATCTGTCAAAATGATCTCTGATTATTCTGCAACACCTGGACACCATCAAAAACATCTGTAGTGGGTTGACCTTGGCTGGATGCCAGGCACCCACTGAGCAACTTTATCACTCCCCCTTCTCAGTTGGACAGAAGAGTGAAAATATAATGGAAAACAACTCACACTTTGAGATAAGGCAGTTTACTAAAGCAAAAGCAAAAGTTTGTGTGCAAACAAGCAGATGTGGAAAAAAAAATTATTGTCTAGTTCCCACCAGCAAGCGCTGTCTGGCCACTTTCTGGGAAGCAGGGCTTCCTTCAGCAAGTGTAGCAGTTGCTACAGAAGGCAAACATTGTAAATTAACAAATGCCTCCCCTTCCTCCTCCTTACCGTAGCTTTTATATGTCAGCTGATGTCAGACAGTACGAAAAATCCCTTGGGCCAATTGAGGTCAGCTGTTTTGGTTGCATCTCCTCCCAAGATCTTGCCAGCTCCAGCCTAGTGATGATGGGGTAGAATTGTTGGAGAGACAGCACTGATGCTGTGCCAACACAGCTCAGCAGTAGCCAAAACACTGGGGTGCTATCAACACCTTTTGAGCTACCAGTGCAAAGCACAGCCCTGTGAGGACTGCTGTGGAGAAATGAACTTCATCTCAGCCACACCTGATACAGCATTATTGGGGCCTGATACTCAGCTTTGGGTGTCCTTTGCTGCTGAAATTGTAGTTATAGAAGACAGATTGGTACCTGCCCTTCACCCAAATCAACATTCAGTCCCAATCCTTCCAAACAAAAGGGTTGGGAACATTGCCAGCCTTACTTATTATCCTTTTACCCTTCACATCCTCAAAGCATTGCCTTCTGTAAGGCCCTGTCTTAATCACGTTTAGCCAGACCAACCTCACATCTCTGCCATGATCTCTTTATAGCTGGTCCTGGGTAGCCAACACACACAGAGCACCCAACAGGCTCTGCTCAGTGGCATCCCTTTCAATGCAGGAGTTCCAGATCTTTGCCACTTGTATTACCAAGTGAGAAAAACAATGGAGACTAGATGATTTTTCTCACAAGAACCTCTTATTGCTCAGAAAGGCTTTTTCCACTGAAACTTGCCCCTCTCAAAGTGACTGGATCCCCAGATATTGATGGAATTTGCTACTTCCAAAAAGTTCCGTTCCTACCCTGGTCACTATCAGTCTCTAAACCACCAATCCCCTTCTACTTCTAAATGGACAAACCCACCTTTTAGGCTTTCCGATGCCAGATCTTGGCTGGCTGCCAGGGGCCCAAACAGCTGTTCTCTCACCACCCCTCCTCAACAGGACGGGGGAAAAAATAAGATGAAAAAGTTACTTCAGGACATAGCCACCTTCCAGATCCAAGGGCAGCAGGGAAGTACCTGCCCCAGACAGCATTTTGCCATTTCTTAAATATGCTTACACAGAGGTGCCACCAGCTTTGCTGAGTCGCTCAGATTCTGCCCTCAAGGAGTCTGGTGCTTAGCTGGCAGAAACTAGCTGTGTCTAGCGCAGAGCAGACCCTGGCCTCTTCTCACAGAGGCCATGCCTGCAGGCAGAACCTGGAGTGCTGTGTCCAGTTCAGGTCCCCAGAATTCAACTAAAAAATGCAGACAGATGGGAGAAGGTCCCAAGAAGGGCAACAAAGATGATCAAAAGGCCAGAGAATATGAGGAAAGGCTGTAAGAGTTGGGTCTTTTCTCCCTTAGAAAAGACATGGCTCAGGAGGAATATCATGACTGTATTCCAGCTCTCAAGTCAGCTAAAAAGAGGACAGAGGCTCTCTTCATGAGGAGCAACATAGAGGAGACTCAACCGGAGGGTCTTCCTTATTCCTTTTTATCCACACCCTTTCCATCCCCCCACCAAGCCTCAACATAGACAATTTTTTAGTTGATTTTAGTTTTAGATTGACTGATTTTAGATTTTAGTTTGCTTTTTCTCTGAGTGCTTTAACCATCTGGTATGTAGTAGACTAAACCTTGACAAAGAACTCTGTTGCACTTTCACTTTTATACTACACCTGCTTTTGTCAATACCTTTGCTGGCGATTCTTTAAGCGGCCTAAAACACTCATTCACAGTAAGTTGGTTTAGTCGGCAGGATGGCAAGAAATAGCACTAACTACTTACAGAAGCAGGGAAATAAGTCCAAGTCCTAAGTTTTCAGATAACTGCACTTGGGAAAACTGGCACAATTGGAAAGCTGTGGAGGAACATCTAAAAGCAGTGAGAGGCGACATGAAGACTAGCAAAGACAAAGGAATTATTTGCAAAATGTTAGGAACATGCCTAGGCTCAGGGGGAGCCTCAGCAGAGTATTCCAGTACTTAATGGAAGCTACAGAGGATGGAGACTCTCTTCACACAGAGCCACATGGAGAAGGAACAATGGGCAGAGGTTGCACCAGTCCCCATCGCTGAAGGTTTTCAAGATACTATTGGAAAGAGTGCTAGATAATCTCATCTAGGATTCCTTTTCAACAAAAGGCTGAACCAGATGATCTTCTGAGGTCCCTTCAAACCTGGGCTGCTCTAGGATCCTATGATTCTCCAGTGAAACACAGTTTCATAACCCTTGGCTCTCTCCAGTTTGAAGGAAATTTTTGGCAACGTAGAATGAAAGGTAAAATGTACTGCCAAAACCGCCAAAAAGCTAAGACTGCTACCTACCAGACCAGGAGACTGCTAAGTGCCTCCAGGGACACATGCACTTCAAATGAACAGGCAAACCACTATCAATGGAATGCTGTTAACAGGCTGAAACATTCCACAGACTTGCATTCCAGGGAGACACCGTTTGAACTTGCACAACTACTTCCCCTCAGTAAGACGCGCAAGACGGAGGTGATATCCCCATGACAAATCTTTATTGTGCAACTGCTGCTCAAAGCTTTTATTACCTTCCACAGACACACGGCACAAAGAATTAAACATCGACAGCGGCTAGATTGACGGGCAAGAGACGAAATCCATTCAGTGGCAATTTGTACACGTGCAGCAACTCTTGTAGTGCCAAAATCTTAGCCGGGTGGCCAGCCCAACTGACAGCCACCCAGAACTGGTAGATGTATGCGATAGACAGACTGCCCACCCTCGGGCCCTTCATCCACAACCATCCGGAATCCATTGGTCAGGCCCCAGGTGAGCAACACACATCTCGCCAACAATCATTACATGCCCAAGAAGCTGGAGAAGGAAGTACAAACTCATAAATAAGTAAAATAAAAAGAAAAAAGGAACACACAAATAGGGGAGAGGGCAGGAAGGAAAGGAGTGAGCAGAGAATCACCCAGAGAAAGCAGCTAGCCAATTCCTAGCAATTCAACCATTGCATGTCAAATTAATGTCCGTCCAACTGCCTGCAACCGATGCTTTCCAAGCAAAGTTACCAAGACCAATTATGCACGCTATGGGGGGAAAAAAGAGCTAGGCAATTTTTTTTCAAGACAGACAGCAACAAGCTACAAAACAGCCACAGAAGCTGACTTTGTCTCCAGGTTAAAGCCCCTGTTGTGCCTTCAGTCAACATAACCCATCCTGGTGGAAAATGAACTTTAGGCTGCCTTTTGCGTGGGTTTACAAAGTCTTTGAACATGGCTTTCATAGCTAAAAGCAAAACATCCAGCACTGCTCAACCAGCTTTGTCCTTCCTTGCCCCTGACCTGCCAAAAACCCCAAGTGCTCTTCTGCATGTTAGAAGTTCTACTACTCTTACTCTAAACCATGACAATAGGCACCAGACTGCACTCCAAAAAAACACTGTATTTTGCACCAGAAATACATACCCAGGGATGAGCACTGCTTTATATTACTGCTTTTAGTCAAAAAGCTCAACCCCATTACAAGCTAGAGGCAAAAGATTATAGCACCACAAAACCGAAAGGAGACTACTGTGTCCTATGAAGAGGGAAAGGGGAGATGAGAAAGAGTCTATCTAGATAATGAGGAACTAACTAAAGGTACAGTTTAGCATACAGAAAGCTCCCACAATACTTACAGATTTACCAGAGTCTTCTGCTTCAGACAACCCGATAACTGGCTCCTTAGGCATGACTAGGAAAAGCATCCCAGCATGGGGTGAAAGATCATGGAACATGAGTCACTGGAGGAAGAGTAAACAGTTGAAACATAACCGGTTTCAGAGAAAGGTAACAGCTTAAGCAAATCAACCTGTCCCACTGAACTCCTACAGAAGCAGATTACCAGATACACCAAACACAAGTCCAAACAGATTTTTTTTGTGTGATAGTAATGATTTCTATACCCAAAATACAATATATTTACAGAGCCTGTTCCAGAAGTGGGATTCAGCATGCAAGATGATGGAGGCAAGAGATGAGCCACTATTTTTTATTAGTAACCTCCAGTGTGTTTTAATCCTAAGAAGTTTTTCTATTGGATATGGCTCGTGCAGAGGCAGGAGACAACTGAATCAGCAAAGAGTTTGGTGAAGTGGAAGAGCAGCGGCCATTCATTTCCCACAGGACAGGGAGCTCAAGTATTGAACAAACGCATGACAGGAAGCCTGCAAGTGCATAAGACGAGTCTGTCTTCTATTACTGCATGCAAGCTCTGCCTTTAAAAGCAGAAAGCATCCCTGTTAACCTTCAGCATTTTAATAACTAAATTATATTAGATACTAACTTAAAGTTAACATTGTGTAGGCAACGGCTGCATTGTCGTCGTCATCCCCCCAGTCTAAGCAGCTCACTCTCGTTCCCAGCACCAGCACCCGTGACCATTGCAAACATGCTGTTATCACGGTCCCACTTCCCCCAGAAACAAATCTGGGAAGCTTTCGAAGCCTGCAGGATGACCCGTTTCTCAATTGTTTTTTAAAAAAGAAAAAACAGAAAAACCTGCTATTCCTTGCCTAGTCCAGTTTGGGGTTCAAAACCAAAGCTCAGGACAGCAGAGCTGTGAAACTCTTTTGATGCTATTACGAGGCACATCGAGACCTGCATTTTTCCTATGCAAAACCCTCATTACGGTCATTACTCAGACATTCACTGGTTCACACACACACACGGAATCCCCGAGGAGACTGACTGAGTGTGCTTAAAATAAACTTTCAAAACTATCATCCTATAAGAGGTAGCAAACTTTGCACGACTTGCAGTGCCAAAGGGACATCATGCGGCAAACGTCTGCGGCTGACACCAAGTGCGCTACCGTCGGACGTCCTTCTCTACGCGCGCACACGACACGGTGGGGGTGGGATACGAGGCAAGCCGGGACAATACCAGCAACCCAGTACGCCCGCGGCAGCCGGAGGGGTGGGGGTGCGGCTCAGAACAAGCTTAGGGGATGGTGCAGTAGAGAGCGCTACGACCCAGAGAGGCCCCGTCCGTTCCCCGTCCCTCCACCCACCCACAGCAGCAGCGCCGCCGCCCACTCTGCTGCACTCCTAGGCACCGCACACCGGGTCCTCGGCTCAGGGAGAGGGAGGAAGGGGAAGGGAAGAAGAACCGCGCACAGAGCAAAAGCCGCTGCTACCTCCTCGTCCTCGTCGCTGAAAATACCGGGGAAGTGCTTTGCCGATGATCTTTAGGAAGACAATAATGGCGCCACCAGACCGGACAACCCAGCACGCCGACACTCTCGTCAGAGAAAGACAACGCCCAGTGCCGTCCCCGCACTTCCTCTACTCGGACAGGCCCTCCGCGGCTCCCATTGGACCGACAGCTCGCCGCCGGCCGATCCTGCTTTTCGATTCGCTGTCTCGTCTGTCGTTTCCGCTTGTCTCCGCCCCCTTGGCGGGTCCGCCCTCGTCGAGCTGGTGCTGACCGGGGCTCAGGGAGCTTGCGTGCCCTCGGGGCGCGGAGGGATCCGACCTTGGCGAGTCCGCGGAGGGATCTGCCCCGTATAGTGCTGCGACCCTGTGGGCGGGCTACGAGGTCGCAGAAGGGGCTGTAGTAGCTACAAGTACTGTTTCTTGTTTTTTGTTACCGCATCGAGTCCACCCCAAAGGTGCCCGTGCCTTTTTTCTGCTGCTCCCTCCAGTCAAATGACTGCTTTGGCCAGGGCAGGGCAGGCCTGGCCTAACTTCTCAGGACATTTTGAAAAACCAACAGAAGTTGCTCTACATTTTTTGCTGCAAGCCCCACTTCCATTGCAGACATTTCTGTGCTGCACAACTCCTGGAAGCAAATAATATACAAAGCGTGCATTCAGCACTACTGGCTTGAGGGCTCAAAATCAGATGTATGCTAAGCTGTCTTTTAGAAAAATAGGGAATGCCCCCAAGGGTGGTCTGTGGTGCTTTGCACTCCTTGGGACAGTGAGCACTTTGAGTGGTCTACACAACTGTCTTGTAACATATAAATCCTGCTTTCCTCTCTATTGGACTAAGGATATCCTTGGCCACCTTCGCAGCAATAGCACATTGTCCTGTTTAGCAAAGCTCCTCTCCAGCTGATGGGCCTCCAGCATGTACTGGTGCATGGGGTTGTTCCTCCTCAGGTTGTATGTACAGGTTCCTCAGGTGGTCTCAAAACAGATCGTTTCTTACGATAGGAGGGACTTGGTTCCCCCAGTGCCTGCCTTGAGGTTCAGGGTCTCGAGAGATTGTGGGAAGAGTGATTGCCAGTGAAAATTGGGGGAAATAAATTGCCAAGTAAAACAGCCTTCTCCATGTTGCTTGTCATTAGATGTCCCGACTTCTTTATCGGCAGGGGAAGTGAGAGGGATGGGAGTCACCTTCTTTAGTCTTCCTTTTCTGACCAACTCACCTCTGGAAGCCCATCTTATGATTCTTCACATCCCTTGCCAAATTCAGCTCCAGCTGTGCCTTTGCTTTCCTCATCTCATCCCTACACACCTGAGCAGCATCTCTAGATTCTTCCCAGGATGCATGTCCCTTCTTTCACTGCCTATGTGTTTCCTCCTTGTGCTTCAGCTCAACCAGAAGAGAAGGCCCTTACTTATCCATGCTGGTGTCCTGCCTCTCTTGCCTGATTTCTTATGCATGGTGATCAAGAGCTATTTTGCTCTAAGAAAAATGCTCCTCAAGAACTGCCAGCTCCCTCTGCTCCTCTATCATCCCTGAGGGCAGTTTCCTACAGGGTGCCATCCACTGGTTCTTTAAAGACCTGAAAGTTAACTGTCCTAAATTTCAGGGTCTTGACTTTACTCTTTGCCTGTGAGTGGGATGCTTCCGGTGGTTGAATTAAGAATACTTTGTCAACCTTCTCTCCTTGATCATGTGGCCTATAGTAGACATCAACCACAAGGTTTCCTTTGTTGGCTTGTGTGAGATGATAACCATGGATCCAGGCAAAAGCTAAGGCTTACTATCTATGGCCAACACCATGTGCCCTCCATATTATTATCTTGGTTTGAAAGACAGGTGTCTGCCAAGGAAGGCAAGAACCTCCCTTGCAATGGAAAATGTGACCTCCTCCCCTCCAAATTATTATAACTTTGAAATTACAGGGTTTTGAGGCAAAGGTATGGGAAAAGAAATAACAGTTCCTTACTAGAATAAATATATAGATATAACAAGGCAAACAAACGGCACCAAGAAAAAAAACAGAAACCCAAACCCAGTCTTCTCTCAGTCTTCAAGCACTTTCCCCGTTGGTGTAGTTATGGTTACAGCTGGCAGAGGCGCTGTTGGCTCCTGGCTGGGCAGGGCAGGTGTGATGATTCCCCACGGCTGCAAGGGGCGCTGTGGCACGAGCTCAGGTGTCTCGATTCACTTGGTAATGGTAGGCGAGCTGGCAAGAGAGAGAGAGGAGGGTCTTTCCTTTGCAAACTCACAGGAAGCAGCTGGTCTCAGTGCCACTCGGGAAACAGAATGGACTACAGCAGGAAACCTTGGAAGCAGCAAGGTGGAATGGCAGAGGCAGGCACACCGAGGGTGGCAAACAAAATGTAGCAGACTCTCCGGGATGTGCCAGAAGCTGCGGGCTATCTGGGTGTTTGGTTAAAGTGTAGCAAGAAGCCGTGAAGCAGCAGCAGACAACAGCAGGGCTGGGCCAGGAGTTGGTCCCCTCGATAGCTCACCAGCAATGGTTGATCCCGGGGTCGGGCTGTGCAGAGGGGTTGGCCCCGGTGTGGGGACGATGGGTTCCCAGCGCAGCACATGCTGGCTCTGGGCTCCCAAGCAAGCAAAGGAGCAGAGAAGCAAGCCAGTAAGCTCCAGTCACAGTACTGAAGGAAAAAAGAAGAAAAAAAATAAATGGGCGAAAGCCACAAGGCACCAGTATCTCTATCCAGAAACACCACTCCAAGTGGCTGGTGGCTGTTGAGATGATTGCCCCACTGGAAGGAAGAACCTGCCCCTTGTCCCCAACTCTCACAGGAATCCCGGGCAGCTCTCACCCTTTGTGATACTCCTGGAGCCGGAGGAGGAAGGGGAGGGGGGAGGGGGGGGAGGAGGGTGTGTGACCCTTTCCTGAAACAAAACAAAAGCAAAACCATGGATATGTGTCACTATAGAGCGCGACACGGCACAGGCACCAAGACTCAGATCAGAAGACTGTATAGGCTATTTATTAAAGCAACATGTTGCCTTTATAGTTTTACAGGATATTTACATTTGCTTAACAAACACATACACTGCCCATTGGTCATGAAAAAGAAACAAAACTCTCAATAGGTGAAAAGGAGCCACGTCACTCTGTGAGCCAACTAAAGTCCATATCTTTTAACTTTCTCTCTTTCTTCACGTTGTCATGGTGATAGCCTTGGTACCTTCCTCGAGAGAGATACGAGGCTTTCCTTATCTTCAGGAAGCCTTCGCTGGCTCACAAGAACAGCACAAAAATGTCTTTCCTACAGATATGGGATAAAAACCATGCCCAAGACATTAGACTCCTTATCCCATACTATTTGATTAATGCCTAAATTAATACATTTCAACTGGAAACAAACATATCTACACCTGTAACTATAAACATACATGTGTTGCCCTAATTATATACATACATACATCTAGATCCCAGCACAGCGTGATGGACGGTTTGCCCCAAAACAAGGTCCCCTTGAGTTATGCATCATGTCTCTCCATCCTTCTGCATCACCCACCAGATCCAACCAGGTTCCTGAGCAAGGACAACCCCATGGATGGGTTTGTCTGTGCTCAAGGCAGAATTAATCCAAAAAGTTTTTCCTAGCATACCTTTCATGCCTACCACCAGAACCTTACCTCTGTCTGTTGTTTGCAAGAGTTCAGATTGGGCGGGTCCAGCTCAGTTAGTGGAGCCTCTGGTGTTAACTAACCACGTGGCCTTACCTAAATTCAGCTCCCAATTTTTGAAAGTCCCCCCACACAATGATTTTGAGGTGGTTTTTAGCAGTCTGTTGCAGCACTCTAATTTCCCAGCAGCTGGTGCATGATATGAAATATGGTACACCCATTCAATGCCATGTTCCCTAGCCCAGGTGTTTATAGGCTGTTCTTAAAATTACTCCCATTGTCAGACTCAATTCTATCAGGGGTGTGGCCACATCTCTCTTCACAGAAAGCAGCAGGCACAATTTCCCAAGGATTTTTTCTGGAGAAGCACAGAGAGAAGAAGAGAAAACAATTCTTATCTCTATTCTCTGCTCCTGTTGTTTTTGCACATGTGAAATGTGTTATGGAGATTGTTTACTGAGAGTGAGTTCTTAATTGGATTCTGGTGATGGTTGTTTATATTAATTGTCCTACTAGGTCCCAGCTGTGTCCTGACTGTCTGGAGACAGTCACGGGTTTTTCTTTCGTATCTTTTTAGTATCTCTTTAGTATAGTATCTCTTTAATATAGTATAGTTTTAATAAAGCAATTGTTCAGCCTTCTGAATCAATGGAGTCAGATGCCAATTATTTGCCACGTTGGGGGCTCCCTGCATTTGATATCAGGGGTACCATGCTTCCAAAGGACTTGCTTTTCAAGGCCCAGGATAGTGTTACGGGCAGTAGCGTGTGGCACAGGGTAGGTCTCACGCCATACAGTGATGGCTTCTACCATTGTGAGAACATAACACTTGCCTTGGCAGGTTTGAGGAAGTGTGATGCAATCAATCTGCCAGGCTTCCCTATACTTATATTTGGACCACCGCCCACCATACCATAGGGGCTTCACCTGCTCGGCCTGCTTAATCACAGCACATGTCTCACAGTCATGGATTACCTGGGAGATACTGTCCATGGTTAAATCCACCCCTCGGTCTCATGCCCACTTATAGGTGGCATCTCTGCCCTGATGGCCAGAGGTGTCATGGCCCATCAAGCTAGGAACAACTCTCCCTTGTGTTGCCAATCCAAATCGATCTGTGACACATCAATTTCTGCAGTCTGATCCACCTACTTGATGTTTTGGTGCTCCTCATTAGCTCTACTCTTGGGGACATGGGCACCCACATGACAGACTTTCACAGATAGCTTCTCTAGTAGAATGGCAATATCTCGCCATTCTTCAGCAGCCCAGATTGGTCTTCCTCTGTGCTGCCAGACGGCCTTTTTCCACCTTTGCAGCCACCTCACAGAGCATGTCTACTGTCCTAGGGTGATGTTATGATGCTTGTATCCCCAGTCGTTCTGTTTATGCTGGATATTATGTTCAGTACCTTCAAGACTGGCTCTGAAGAGTGAAGTTTTGTTTTGTTATCAGCCTGCTCCCCCACAGCTGGCGGGACACAGAGACAGGGGCAGTACATAGTGCGGCTTTTGCTTTTTGCTTTGCTTTCTCTTTGCTCTTGCTCTTGCTTCTGCTTTGCTCCTGCTTTGCTCTTGCTTTTGCTTTTGCTTGTTAGTTAGTTTAGCTAAGCAGTCCGAATTTTCCCTGGACTGTTTTTAGTTCTCTTTCTTGGAACCACTCGAGCCTCCTCTGGACTGGGACCTGGGAAACACCGAGAGTTTGCACCTTGTGGCCTGCAGCAGCTATTCCCAGCACCGGAGGGACTGATAACAGAGCGGCCACTCCCAAGAGAGACTTTCTGAATTTGTCATCTTTTTTAGAGCGGTGAAAGAGTATTGTCATCTGGTATTATTCATTTTGTGTGCTGGGGGGTGCTGTGCCTGTTAAATAAACAGGTTCTTTCCACTTCTCTCCAAGGAATCCTTCCCGAACCGGTTGGGGGGAGGGGCCATGTGGGTTTGCTTTCTGGTGGGGCCCCCTTTGGAGGTTTTCTCCCAAATTTGCCCTAAACTAGGACATCTACCATCCACAAATAAGTGTAAAGGTAGAGGTTTGGTCACTTCTTTCTTTCGGCAATGTCCAGGGACAACTGGATGGCTTTGATTTCAGCAAGTTGGCTCGATCCACCTTCTCCTTCAGTAGCTTCTGCGACCTGTCGTGTTGGGCTCCATACAGCTGCTTTCCATTTTTGGTTCATCCCTACAATGCAACAGGAACTAACTGTCAGTGAAAAGAGCATAGTATGTTTCTTCTTGTGGCAGTTGGTTGTGTGGTGGGGCTTCCTCAGCACGAGTCACCTATTCTGATACCTAAAGAGGCTACCTGGAACAGAGGCTAGACAGTGTTAAAGGAATAAAGTAGGTATTTATTAGAAAGGCCTTCAAAGGATACACCTTGGGCAGTACAAGAGCCCAGCTGTGGCTCTACCCAAGATGGACCCAAGATGGATGACCAGTTTTCCCACTTTTATAAGTTTTGGTCCATTTACATATTGGGGTTAATTGTGCAATTACAGCTTCAGGTAATGAAGTCCCATTCTCCCAGTTTGCTCTCCTCTATTCCGTTTTTTACACTTTTGGGGCCTGAAGCTGCAACAGTGTCCTTGGTTCTCAGACTGGAAAAAGATTTTTTTTCCTAACTAAACTGTGAAGCGACCTTGCTAACACTTTATATGAAGTTCAGAGTTATATACTAATGCAGTACAGAATCCAGAAAATATGAAAGCTAAAACATAAGCATCAGTTCCTGCTCCTCTTCATCAGTCAGAACAAAGTTTTCACCTTTGGGACAGTTTGTAATTACTTCCACAATCCCAGGGTGAGTCGGGTTTCCAATGCAGGCGCTGTGTGATGAGGGCAATCCATTTACTCCATGAGGCGTTTGTGGTGTCGTGGGTAGAGGGAAACTTTCCTTTGAACATCCACCCCAGCACTGGAGTGCCAATAACCTCTGTCTGAGGCAGCTTGAACTTCTTCATAGACTGCCAAGATTTCCTTCTCTGTTGGAGTGTAGTTGGCTTCAGACCCACTGTAACTTTGGCTACAGAATCCGAGTGGTCAACCACAAGTTGCACCAGGCACCTTCTGCCAAAGGCTCCAAGACAGACCATAGCTCCTGGCTGCGGAGTAGAGCATGTTCTTCACATCTGGCCCTGTTCTGACTGGGTCAAGGGCTACTGCATGAGTGATCTCCTGCTTGATCTGGGCAAAGGCTTGTTGCTGTTCAGGGCCCCAGTGGAAATCATTGTTCTTGCGGGCAACCAGGTAGAGAGGGCTCACAATCTGACTGCACTAGGGGATGTGCATTCTTCAGAAAGCTAAGGTGCCTATGAGGACTTGAGTTTCCTTCTTTCTGGTTGGTAGAGACATTGCTGTGATCTTATTGATGACCTCGGTGGGTATCTGATGCCATCCGTCTTGCAACTTCACTCCCAGGAACTGGATCTCTCAGGCAGGTCTCTTGACTTTGCTTTTCTTGATGGTAAAGGCAGCATCAAAGGCCAATCTGAATGATTTTCTCTCCTTTTAAAAATACTTCTGTCACTGTGTTCCCCCACACAATTATGTCATCAATGTACTGCAGATGTTCTGGAGCCTCACCCTAATCCAGTGCAGTCTGGATCAGTCCATGGCAGAGGGCAGGACTGTTCTTCCACCCTGGGGCAGCCGGTTCCAGGTGTACTGTATGCCCCTCCAGGTGAAGGCGAATTGAGACCTGCACTCTGATGCCAGAGAAATGGAGAAAAATGCATTAACAATGTCAGTATTTGTACACCACTTCACTGCCTTGGACTCCAGCTTGTACTGGAGTTTCAGCATGTCAGGCACAGCAATGCTCAGTGGTGGAGTCACTTCGTTCAAGCCACGATAGTCCACTGTCAATCTCCATTCTCCGTCAGACTTGCGCACAGGCCAAATGGGGCTGTTGAAGGATGAGAGGGCCTTGCTGACCACCCCTTGGTTCTCCAGCTCACAGATAAATCTTGTGGATGAGGATCATGGCATCTTGATTCGTTCAGTACTGCCAGTGGTGCACTGTCAAGGTAGCACTTGGTACTCGTTGTTTCTCCATCTTCAGGAGTCCAATTGCAGAAGGATTGTCTGACAGTCCAGGCAAGGTGTTCAATTGCCTAATGCCCTCTTGCCTCCACAGCAGCTATTCCAAAAGCCCACCTGAGTCCTTTTGGATCTTTGAAATAGCAGCTCTGGAGAAAATCTATGCCTAGAATACACAGGGCCTCTGGGCCAGTCACAATAGGGTGTTTCTGCCACTCCTTCCCAGTCAAGCTCACCTCAGCTTCCAACAGTGTTATCTGCTGCAATCCCCCTGTCATCCCAGCAATAGAAACAGGCTCTGCCCCCAGACATCCCAATGGCATTAGGGTACACTGCACACCAGTGTAAACCAGAGCCTTGTATTTCTGTGGTTCTGATGTGCCAGGCCATCGGATCCACACAGTCCAATAGACACGATCCTCCTGTGCCTCGACCTGGCAAGAGACAGGATCCCTCTAGCCTTGGCTATCATTCCCTCCCTGGACATACATTCTGGAGGTCCCTTCAAGGGGGGATCAGACATGTCATCCTTCCTTCTGTTGTACCTAGAAGCTTGGTCATGGGAGGCTAAGGCTACCTTCACTTTAGCAGAACTCCCTTGGTTAGTGTTTTCCTCCTTGAGCTGACGCACCCATGCTCCCAGGACAGAAGTGGATTTTCCATCCCACCTTCTCATATCTTCTCCATTGTCACCCTGGTTTTTTAAGATTTTCTAAGCCTTCTGATGTTGACATTCTTGTAGTGAACTTTCTCACACACTTTCTGTAAATAACTCATTGTTTTGCATTCCTTTATGGAGGAGGAGAAAGTTGATGGACTGTTGGTTTGTCCAGTGTCATTGGAGAGGTGGCACTGTCACCCTCCAATCCACTGTCACTCTTGGAAAACTATAAATGTTGGAGTCAGAAAATAAACTTCCCTTTTCTTCCACTTAGAGAACAGTGGTGTGCGCTTGTGTTTTTTCGTGTCCTATAGTGACAACATGGCTCAGGAGGAATATCATGACAGTATTCTGGCTCTCAAAAGGCAGCTACAAAGAGGACAGAGGCTCTCTTCTTCATGAGGATCAACATGGGGAAGACTCACCTGGAAGGTCTTCCTTATTCCTTTTTATCCACACACTTCCATCCCCCCACCAAGCCTCAACATAGACAATTTTTTAGTTGATTTTAGTTTTTAGATTGATTGATTTTAGATTTTAGTTTGCTTTTTCTCTGAGTGCTTTAACCATCTGGTAAGTAGTAGAGTAAACCTTGACAAAGAACTTTGTGACACTTTCACTTTTATATTAAACCTGCTTTTGTCAATACCTTTGCTGGCGATTCTTTAAGTGACCTAAAACACTCATTCACAGTAAGTTGGTTTAGTTGGCAGGATGGCAAGCAATTAGCACTGACTACTTACAGAAGCAGGGAATAAGTCCAAGTCCTAAGTTTTCAGATATCTGCACTTGGGAAAACTGCCATGATTGGAAAGCTGTCGAGGAACATCTAAAAGCAGCAAGGGGCTGCATGAAGACTAGAAAAGACAAAGGAATTTGTCACGATGAGGGAAGACTCAGGCTCTCAATATGAGGGATCAGCGAGCTTCGTTTATTGATTAGAGCATCAGACTTTTATACAGTAAGATAATAAGCTAATACATATTCTGTAACCTAAGCAATCTATTGGTTAATTTGTACATGTCAGCTACACCTTTTGTTTACATTCCTTAAGGGTTAGATTTTCTCCTTCTCATGCTGTTTTTAATCACCGTATCTCTGCTTCAAGGATACAGAGGCCTTGCTTCATCCATAGCTCATTAGCTGAGTTCGTTATTTTCCAAACTCTTCAGCTACCTGGAACAGGTCAACGTGACCTCTGTCACGCAACCATTCCTCCACAGGAATTAGTTTCAAAACATTAGGCACCTGCTTAGGCTCAGTGGGAGCCTCATCACAGTATTCCCGTACTTAAAAGGAAGATACAGAGGACAGAAGCTGTCTCTTCACTAGGAGCCACATGGAGAAGACCAGGGACAAGGGGCACAAGTTGCACCAGTCCCTGTTGCTGGAGGCTTTCAAGATGCGATTGGACAGGGTGCTAAATAATCTCATTTAGGCTCCCTTTCCCTTAAAAGGCTGCACCAGATGATCTTTCGAGGTCCCTTCACACATGGGCTGCTCTAGGATCCTATGATTCTCCAGTGGATCTTGGTTTTATAACCTTTTTCTCTCTCGTTCAGAGCTAAGTATTGGAAACCTTGCCTATGAGGCAAGATCTAGAATTTCACCATGCACCAGAGTGTTGTAGTGTGATTTCTTTATTTGGCATGTTCACTGTTTAATTTGTAGTTTTGTGATCCCTCTGTATTTTCTTCCCCCTGTCTTTAGAGTGGCACAGACTTGTTCCTTCATTGTTATTCAGTTTAGTTAAGTGTCGATTTTTTGTTTGTTACCTATGAAACCATAATAAAACATTTCTTTGAGAAATAAAAGAATTAAAAGACAAAATACACTGTCAGGAAGAACTTTGGAATCCAAATATTTGGACAAGTTAATAATTGATCTAAAACACACTGACAAGAGAAAACTTTGGAATTAGTACAAGAAAAGTGATGCCCCTAAGCAGAAATAAAAGCCAATAAGTCAACACGACCCGATAAGGGACCAAGACTAACAAGAAATGAGCCAACAAGTCAACGCGACCTGATAAGTAAGCCAAGATCAAGCCAAGTACCACAGGAAGCTGCCCAAATTAGGAAAAGTTTAAAATTTAACTAAGAGAAACTAAGAATTCCCGGAAGACTCCGCCTATACTCCTGCCTACCTATGATATGCATGTTCAAAATTGTATAAAAAACCTGCTTTTGTGCTAGTAAAGTGAGAAAACCTCTTGCGGTTTCTCCAACGCGCGTTGTTAATAAATACCTCCTGCTTATAGACTTTAAAATTTAAGTCTCTGGGCAGTTAATATTTCGCCTTTTGGGGCAAAATTCGGCATCATTTTCTGGCGAGCCAGGCAGGAGAGGGAAGGGTCCTTCCGAGCCCTCGACCTGGGGGGGGCCGGGACCCTCTTTGGGCCCCCGACTGAATTTTGTCGAGAGAGAGTCCCGTTCCCCTCGGGCCAACGGCGCTTCGGTGGACAAGAACCTTCTGCATCTCCTGCTCCAAATTAAGAGGTATTTATCCTTTATATGTTTTAAGGTAAAAGCGCTTTGAGAGGAGAAAAAAAGAAAAAAAAAAAAAAAAAAAAAAAAAAAAAAAAAAAAAAAAAGAGTTGAGAAAAGGGGTAAGACGTTACCGCCCGAAGGGCAGCCAAGGGGGACGCCCCTGGCACAGTCCCAGTTGGGTTAGAGTCCCACTAATAGAGAAAAATACCGGGTTAGAGTCCCGAAAGCAGGTTGAGAGCCCTGCAGGTGGGTTAAAGTCCCACTGATAGAGAAGGATACCGGGTTAGAGTCCCGAAAGCAGGTTGAGAGCCCTGCAGGTGGGTTAAAGTCCCACTGATAGAGAAGGATACTTGTTACAGAGGTATTTGTGTTTCTTTTGTCTTAATGTCTTGCTTTGCTCAACACTGTGTTTAATGTTATAATGCTGTGAATTGAGGATCTGGAACAAAGATTGTTCTCTAAGACTGAGAGAAAGGTCGATCAGTTCGTGATATTCTTGTGTCTGTTCTATGTGTCTGCTGAAGAATCTTACAGGAGATGTCTTGTCACTCTCTATATAATCTTGTAGAAGTGAATAAGTTGGTAGACGCACGTTTGAATCCTAGAAAAAGAATCTGTTATCTGTAATTGTTTTTAAAGAGTTTAGTGTAATATCTATTCGTAGTGTTTGTAATTTTGTCTATTTTCTGTGTTGTTTGTATCTTTATTACAATAACGCATGAGCAAATTATTTATTAAGAGCACACAAGAGAAACTCCCATCAGAGTGCCGGCTTATAGGAGACAGAGTACCCATATAAAACTTCTTTGTGCACAAAGACCTTCATGAGAAAAGGAGGCTGTGAGTATCACGAAGTTTGGGTCGGGGAACGGCTGTATGCATGTGTAAGTGTGTGGAGTATCTGAGACGGGGGCTGGGCAGTCCTGGACCCCGAAGCAAATGGGACTTCCCGATACCGCGTTTTCGCGCCCTCCGAGAGGAGGCCGGCCGGGAAAGGAGGGAAGTGAAAGAAAAGTGAATAAGTGGGGACCCCGGGAGGGTTTGACCCAAGGGGAAGGAGGAGATCCCTAGTCCAAGCACCTGTAGAAAGTCCTTGGGCAGGAGGGATTAACTCAGTAGGGAAACTGAAAAGGAGAGTGATTGAATGAGTTCAATCACCTTGGAAGGGTTGGCAGCTGGCAATATAGTATGAGGCTAATAAATTAAGAAAGAGGGAAAATAGGAGTAGAACAAGTAGATTGGAAAGATAGTATGACAGAGCAGTAAGTGAGGAAGTTGAACCACGAGGTGAGTGTAGGAAACTGAGATTTTCTTAGTACCGGAGATCTCTTGGTTTCTTGCCGCCAGAAATGGGTCAGGGAAAAAGTAAATCCCTTGACCCAGGGGCTGCAGATTGTGTGAAATGCATGTTTAAATGGAAGAAGGAAATGATCTGGAAAAATAATTTAAATTGGCCCAAGTTCGGATCATTTAAGGACTGGATTTGCCAGGCTTTTAAATATATATGTAAATTCAAAAGACCTTGTTAATCAAGAAGGAAGTGAGTATGTTGTCTTATGGAGTCCTGAGGGAAAAAGTAGGTCTGTTGTTCAGAGGCAGGACAAAGGACTTCAGGAGCTACTGAGAGAAGCACAAAGGGTGTATATTAGAAGAGATGAGAAAAAGCAGAAAGCAGATGCCAAAATTTTAGTGGCAACAGTTAGAGAAATGCAGGCAGCTTTGAACACAAAAAGAAAAAAAAAAAAAAAAAACAAACAAAAAAAACAAAAAAACAACAACAAAAAAAAAAAAAAAAAAAAAAAAAAACAAAAAAAAAAACAAAAAACAGCAGAGATGAGGATTTATTTCCAGGAGCGCAGGACCTGTGTGTTTCCTGCCACAAGAAAGGGCACTTAAAAACTTCTTGCCCTACCTTGAAGGGTGCAAGACCCATCTGTTTTTACTGTCATAAAAAAGGGCACCTACAAAAGAGCTGCAAGAAGAGACAGCAAGACAAAAAAAAAAAAAAAAAAAAAAAAAAAAAAAAATTTTCAGAGAAGTCAGGGGCCCTGTTTAATAGAAGGGACCGAAACACTACCAGAAGAACCCTTGATAAAATTAAAATAGGCCCCCATAAAGAAGAAGTTACATTTCTAGTAGATACAGGAGTTTCTCGGTCTACCGTTAGAAAATTACCCCAGAGATGTAAAATAAGTTATGAGCATGTTCCAGTAATTAGAATTAAAAGAAAAAGCTTTCACTGTCCCTGTAATTAAAAGGGTACAAATTGAAACTGATGACAAAGTTGAAGTAAATGATTTATTGTTAATACCAGAGGCTGAGAAAAATTTATTGAGTAGAGATTCAATAATAAGCTTAGATTTACAGATAAAACCGCAAAAGAAAAATTGAAATTTATCTTTAACTGAAGGTGATAACCTAGAAATTAATGATACAGTTTGATATTCAGATAAAAGTGGAGAAGAGCTTGGGTAAAAGAGTCCGATCCCCTTTAGTTCATTTTAGTCAGCACAAGCTTGTGAATTTACAGATTACTCCGTATATTTTAATATTACAAGGGTGAAGAAGAACTATTTATACGGACTCCGAATATTCTTTTTAATTTTGTATATACTTTTGAGAAATTTAGAAAGAAAAGAAATTTATAAACACTCAAGGAAAATAGTAGCACATGAGGGATTAATAATCAGATACTTGAAGTTTTAGAGGGCTCAAAGAGAATAGCGGTAGTTCAAAAAATCTAGCTAACAAAAGGTAGACGGACACATTGGAGAACAAGAGCCCTCTGTGATCACTTTAAAAAAAAAAAAAAAAAAAAAAAAAAATTTTTGGGTGTATAGGAATATTAGAAATTGGATCCAGGTTGACTTTACAGAATGGCCTAAAGTGAGTTGGTGGAAATATTTGTTGGTTATAATAAATCAATTAACTCAATGAGTTGAGGCATTTCCAGCAGCTAGGGCTACAGCTCAAACGGTGGCTAAAATATTATTAGAGCATGTAATTCCAAGATTTGGATTAGTGAGAGTTATTGATTTAGACCAGGAGATTCAGACCAGGGTATTAAGTAACAATTAACTAAGTTGATGATAGAAACAAAATTGCCCTGGACCAGGTGTCTCCTTTAGCTTTGTTAAACTTCAGAACTAAGCCCCATTTTGGGATTTGACCAGGACATCATGTATTAATCAAATACTAGAAGGGAGAAAGCCTAGATCCACACGGTGGGAGAGATCGTTTTAGATCTGTTCACCACCGAAACTACAGTCCAAACAGCAGAGAGGGGTGGGACACATGCATTAGAAATAAAAAGGGTCAATACCTAATTAGCAAAATTGTCTTGACACCAGGAGATTTAAGAATGACTAGAAAATAGATGGGCCTTTTTTTTTACAGAGGACTGAAGTAAAAATGTAATTTTTGACACGCAACAGAAGTAATGCAAATAGTAGAAAGTAACAAAGAAAGAAGAAAAGAAAGGCAATTGATTTGCTGTTTTGCTATGGTTATGTATTTAGTCAGCTAACTATAGAACCCATCGTTAGTGATTTTTTTTGAAATACCTTTGAGACTGAGAGACAGGACCCTTCCAGCAGCAATGAAATTAACAGAGAACTTAGATCAATTAGTCCTGCTATATGAGCTATAGCACAAATAAGAGAACAAACAACATTCATGATCTTATAGACCAGTGTTCACAATTGACAGTTGTTGTGTAAGAAGAAGCCTATTAGAAGTGACGACTTAATAAATTCCCCGCCTTGATGCGGAAAATAATTAGTAAAATCTTATTGTGGTTGGATATTCCTGAAATTTTAGAAAATAAGGTTTATGGTGTTTCAGCCTAACCTTTCCCTGTCTTTTGTTTTAATCTTTTCTTAACCAGCCAGAACTAGAAAATAGCATTTAAAAGGACGAGCAAACTCTGTGAGCCTACGGGTGCCAAAGAAACTGAAAGCACCAGTGACTAGATCCCAGGGATCTCACCTTGGCTACCGAGAAGACTGACATCTCGGCCCTTGGTTGCAACCCAAGGGGCCTTGAGAAAGGTAGAGAGGTAAATTTCCTGAGGATATTTTCACTGTAATCATTCTGGTACCCTGCACAGTTAGCCAAAGCCAGAAAGCCACACTGGACAGAGTTCAAAAAATATAATAAAGGGATGGCAGCAAAAAGCAAACCAAGGCAAAAACCCAGTCCCAGCAATTTCAACGTTTGTGACTAAACAAAAGAATAGAGAAAAGAACAGGAGAAAAGAGTCAAAAAATGGCTAAATTGTCTAAACAGCTAAAACAGCACTACAAAGATTGGGACCTGCAGCCTCAAATAAGAACCTGTTTGAACATAAAGATATCAGGGCACAGCATTTTAATGAAACACAAATCGATGATCAAGAAAAGAAATAGGGAGATTTATGGTAAATAAGGAAAAAAACGTTACATCCCAGTACGAGCGATGCCTGAAGAAAACCCAAATACAAGAACCAAGGTACACCAAGGAGTGATAAATCGAGGTAAATCCCAGGTGAAATACGGCAAATTGATTTTTCTGAACTCCAAGAAAAGGGGGGTCTCGGTATTTGTTAGTATTAACTGATACATTTTCTGAGTAGCCTGAAGCATTCCTTGCAGGATGAACAAGGAAAGAGAAGTAATTAAAGTACTGTTGAGTGAAATTATACCACGGTTTGGGGTACTGAAGAGTATTTCTTCAGATAGGAGTACACATTCTGTGCAAAAGTAGTGAGAGCAATAAGCAAAGCATTACAATTAAATAGCAATTACATACGCCTTACATCCACAGGCAGCGGGCAAGTAGAAAAGATGAATCATCTATCAAACAACAAATTGCTAAATGTGCCAAGAAACTAACTTACAGTAACTACTTACATAGCTTTGCCTATTGCTCTGCTCAGGCTGAAAATCAAACCCAGATCAAATGAAGTGTTAAGCCAGTTTGAAACTCTGTACTGCAGAAGTTGTAAATAGAGATGCTATAGACCAAATACACCCAACCCAAAACAACCTGATTGTAAACTGCATCTGTTTAATCCAGTGACTGAGTGCATGTTAAGAATTTTCTAGGAAAACCCTACAAGAGAGTGAGAAAGACCTTTCCAAGTGCTGCTGACCACCTTCACCGCGGTTCAGATCAAAGAGCAAACCCACCTAGATCCATTACTCACGGGTCAAAAGAGCTCCAGAGAATAAACAAGAAGAGCTAACATCATGAGCCAACTTCATCTCAGATCCTCTCAGCCCTAACCTTTGGACTTTTGATAAGTATAGTTTCCCCTCAAACCCCACCCCGAACGAACCATGGTCAGTGGACACAGTGTGTACACCCGGAGATTCCAGGACAGAGTGGGCCATACTTTAAAATAATGTTTTACTAAGGCACAATGCGAAAAGCATTAAGATTAGATCAATCAATAGAGTTTACATGTGAAAGAGAGTTAAACACCCTATTCCAGAACTGATTCCAGAACAAGGCTTTACATATAAAGTAGTCACTCATAGAAAATCGAACGAACTAAAATTGTTGTTAACCCCACTTACTCTCTGAAAAAAGTGCAGGTAAACATCAAACTGATATGCAGAAAAGATTGTCAACCATTCATACAGCAAAGCCCTTAGAGGTTGAAATGCATGGTAGCAGCTAGGATTTATCATAAACAAACACCAAAGAGATATAAGTGAGTGAGTTGCATGAGATTGGTATATTAAATACCATAGATCAAGATGTGTTGGTAAAATAATTTTAAGTACCGTTACTCTAATTAAGAAAGCTTAAAGTGCCCCCGAGTTATCCATGCTTACATTGGCGAGGGACACAATCAATAGTAGTTAAGCTACTGCCCTGGTAGCAAACACACTGCCAAGGATTTTGTTAAAATTGCCGACTATACAAGAGACATTAGTAAAGAGATTGCACTCACTATCCAATGCATCCAGACACAAAAATGAATACAGTCAGTAGCAGCAAGAATTTCGAGATGCTTCCACACAATAGAGTACAATCACAAGTTTACTATAAAGAGGTGAGTATGCATGTGTTAAGACAGCTTGCAGTAATGTTATAGATAACGTCAGGAAAGAGACCAACGTACCCACACTTTTGTGCATGTAATTTCACCAAGATTGTAGGCTGTGATTTTAATTACACTGTGCCAGTAACTACCCAGCAGCTAATTAATGCAGAATATGACCTGTATCAAGAGTACCAAAATTACAAATAAGCATAGACATTAAAGTTCTCAAGCGATGCTGTACATCCTAAAGTAAAGAGATTAGTGCAAAAGGTAAATCAAACAACTAAAACGAATAGTATGGCAAGTAGAACACAATTCAGAAAGAATAAGAATGTCCTGACTGAAGTAGAACAAGTAGGCCAACATCATTG